>JAXLNO010002499.1:120219-227461 GCA_038087875.1 Malacoraja senta | reverse complement strand
GAACCGCCCCTTCGGCCCACAATACCTGTGCTAAACGTGACACCACTGCCAACTCTTATCTGTCTGCACATTATCATTATCCCTCCATTCCCTGCCTATCCAAAAACCTGTTAAATGCCACTGTTGTATCTGCCTCCACCACCCCTGGCAACACACTCAAGGTGCACTCTAACCTCTTATAACTTGCTCCACACATCTTTAAACTTTGCCCCACTCTCGTTAAAGCAATGCCCTCTAGTATTCCATCTCTGTCCTGGGGAAAAGGGGCGGGCACGGTGGCGCAGCGGTAGAGTTCTTTGCTTACACTGCTTGCAGTGCCAGAGACCCGGGTTCGATCCTGACTACGGGTGCTGTCAGTACAGATTTGTACATTTTCCCCTTGACCCGCGTGGTTTTTTTTCCCGAGATCTTCAGTTTTCTCCCACAATCCAAAGACATGTAGGTTTCAGATTCAGAATCAATCTTTATTGTCATTGTGCAGTGTACAGTACAGAGACAGTGAAATGCAGTTAGCATCTCACCCAGAAGAGCGAACATAGAATAATGGAACAGCAAGATATATATATATATATATATATATATATATATATATATACGTACATACAATTTTTGCGTAGTGCAATTTTTCTGGGGGAAGGAGTGTCCGGGATGGGTGACTGGCAATCCCCAAGGTACAGAGTTAAGTTGTGTAACAGCCGCAGGGAAGAAGCTGTTCCTGAACCTGCTGATGTGGCAACGGAGAGACCTGTAGCGCCTCCCGGATGGGAGGAGGATAAACAGTATGTGGCTGGGGTGAGAGCAGTCCTTGATGATGCTGCACGCCCTTCGCAGACAATGTAAAAAAAGAGAAGAGGTCCTGAAAGGAGAATTTAGGGAGTTAGGAGGGGAGTTAAAGAGAAGGACAGCAAAGGTAACAATCTCGGGATTACTGCCTGTGCCACGCGACAGTGAGAGTAGGAATGGAGCGAGGTGGAGGATAAATGTGTGGCTGAAGGACTGGTGCAGAAGGCAGGGATTCAAATTTCTGGATCATTGGGACCTCCTTTGTGGAAGGTTCGACCTGTACAAAAAGGATAGGTTGCACTTGAACCTGAGGGGGACCGATATCCTGGCGGGGAGATCTGCAAAGGCTACTGGGGAGACTTTAAACTAGAATGGTTGGGGGGAGGGACTCAAATAGAGAATGCTATTAGACAGGGTGTGAGGCAGGAGGCAGAGAAGGAAAGCACTCAGACCCAACATGTAGGGGGGAAAGAAGAAAACAATAATAAACAGAGAATAAGAGGTGGTGGGGTTCTTAAATGGGTGAGCAGAGAAACAGAGGGGTGTAAAATGCGGGCGGAAGCAATAGGTAGCAAGGTGAAAAGTAAAAGTGGCAGGCAGACAAATCCATGGCAAAAATCAAAAAGAGCCACTTTTCAACATAATTGTATAAGGGGTAAGAGCGTTGTAAAAACAAGCCTGAAGGCTTTGTGTCTCAATGCAAGGAGCATTCGTAATAAGGTGGATGAGTTGAACGTGCAAATAGCAATTAATGATTATGATTTGTTGGGATCACGGAGACATGGCTCCAGGGTGACCAAGGCTGGGAGCTGAACATCCAGGGATATTCAATATTCAGGAGGGATAGAGAGAAAGGAAAAGGAGGTGGGGTAGCGTTGCTGGTTAGAGAGGAGATTAACGCAGTGGAAAGGAAGGACATTAGCTTGGAGGATGTGGAATCGGTATGGGTAGAGCTGCGAGACACTAAGGGGCAGAAAACGCTGGTGGGTGTTGTGTACAGGCCACCTAGCAGTAGTAGTGGTTGGGGATGGCATCAAACAGGAAATTAGAAATGCGTGCAACAAAGGCAAAACAGTTATAATGGGTGACTTCAAACTACATATAGATTGGGTGAATGAAATTGGCAGGGGTGCTGAGGAAGAGGATTTCTTGGAATGTATGAGGGATAGTTATCTAAACCAACATGTAGAGGAACCAACGAGAAAGCAGGCTATTCTAGTCTGGGTATTGAGTAATGAGGAAGGGTTAGTTAGCAGACTTGTTGTGCGTGCCCCCTTGGGCAATAGTGACTATAATATGGTTGAGTTCTTCATTAGGATGGAGAGTGACATTGGTAATTCAGAAACAACGGTTCTGAACTTAAAGAAAGGTAACTTTGAGGGTATGAGACGTGAATTGGCCAAGATTGACTGGCAATTCGTTCTAAAAGGGTTGACGGTGGATATGCAATGGAAGGCATTTAAAGACTGCATGGATGAACTACAAAATTGTTCATCCCAGTTTGGCAAAAGAATAAATCAGGGAAGGTAGTGCATCCGTGGATAACAAGGGGAAATCAGGGGATAGTATCAAAGCAAAAGATGATGCGTACAAATTAGCCAGAAAAAGCAGCATACCAGAGGACTGGGAGAAATTCAGAGACCAGCAGAGGAGGACAAAGGGCTTAATTAGGAAAGGGAAAATAGATTATGAAAGGAAACTGGCAGTGTACATAAAAACTGACTGCAAAAGTTTTTATAGATATGTGAAGAGAAAGAGATTAGTTAAAACAAATGTAGGTCCCTTGCAGTCAGAAACAGGTGAATTGATCATGGGGAACAAGGATATGGCGGACCAATTGAATAACTACTTTGGTTCCGTCTTCACTTTGGAAGACATAAATAATCTGCCGGAAATAGCAGGGGGCCGCGGGTCAAAGGAGATGGAGGAACTGAGTGAAATCCAGGTTAGTCGGGAAGTGGTGTTGGGTAAATAGTATGGATTAAAGGCCGATAAATCACCAGGGCCAGATAGGCTGCATCCCAGAGTACTTAAGGAAGTAGCTCCAGAAATAGTGGATGCATTAGTGATAATTTTCAAAACTCTTTAGATTCTGGAGTACTTCCTGAGGATTGGAGGGTAGCAAACGTAACCCCACTTTTTAAGAAGGGAGGGAGAGAGAAAACGGGGAATTACAGACCAGTTAGTCTAACATCGGTAAGTGGGGAAAACTGCTAGAGTCAGTTATTAAAGATGGATAGCAGCACATTTGGAAAGTGGTGAAATCATTGGACAAAGTCAGCATGGATTTACGAAAGGTAAATCGTGTCTGATGAATCTTATAGAATTTTTCGAGGATGTAACTAGTAGAGTGGATAGGGTAGAAACCAGTGGATGTGTTGTATCTGGACTTTCAGAAGGCTTTCGACAAGGTACCACATAAGAGATTAGGATACAAACTTAAATCACACGGTATTGGGGGTTCAGTATTGATGTGGATAGAGAACTGGCTGGCAAACAGGAAGCAAAGAGTAGGAGTAAACGGGTCCTTTTCACAATGGCGGGCAGTGACTAGTGGGGTACTGCAAGGCTCAGTGCTGGGACCCCAGCTATTTACAATTTATATTAATGATCTGGACGAGGGAATTGAAAGCAACATCTCCAAGTTTGCGGATGACGCTAAGCTGGGGGGGGCAGTGTTAGCTGTGAGGAAGATGCTAGGAGACTGCAGGGTGACTTGGATAGGCTGGGTGAGTGGGCAAATGTTTGGCAGATGCAGTATAATGTGGATAAATGTGACGTTATCCACTTTGGTGGCAAAAACGGGAAGGCAGACTATTATCTAAATGGTGGCCGATGAGGAAATGGGGAGATGCAGCGAGACCTGGGTGTCATGGTACACCAGTCATTGAAAGTAGGCATGCAGGTGCAGCAGGCAGTGAAGAAAGCGAATGGTATGTTGGCCTTCATAGCAAGAGGATTTGAATATAGGAGCAGGGAGGTTCTACTGCAGTTGTACAGGGTCTTGGTGAGATCACACCTGGAGTATTGCGTACAGTTTTGGTCTCCAATTCTGAGGAAAGACATTATAGCCATAGAGGGAGTGCAGAGAAGGTTCACCAGACTGATTCCTGGGATGTCAGGACTTTCATATGAAGAAAGACTGGATAGACTTGGCTTATACTCACTAGAATTTAGGAGATTGAGAGGGGATCTTATAGAAACGTACAAAATTCTTATGGGGTTGGACAGGCTAGATGCAGGAAGATTGTTCCCGATGTTGGGGAAGTCCAGGACAAGGGGTCACAGCTTAAGGATAAGGGGGAAATCCTTTAAGACCGAGATGAGGAAAAACTTTTTCACACAGAGAGTGGTGAATCTCTGGAACTCTCTGCCACAGAGGGTACTTGAGGCCAGTTAATTGGCTATATTTAAGAGGGAGTTAGATGTGGCCCTTGTGGCTAAAGGGATCAGGGGGTATGGAGAGAAGGCAGGTACGGGATACTGAGTTGGATGATCAGCCATGATCATATTGAATGGCGGTGCAGGCTCGAAGGGCCGAATGGCCTACTCCTGCACCTATTTTGTATGTATCTATGTAATGCTTGCGTTGGGCAGACTCAATGGAGGGGAGTGAGGAACCGGTGATGCGTTGGGCAGTTTTCACCACCCTCTGCAGTGCTTTCCGGTCGGAGACAGTTGCCATACCAACCTGTGATACAGTTGGTAAGGATGCTCTCGATGGTGCAGCGGTAGATGTTCACCAGAATCTGAGGAGACAGATGGACCTTCTTTTGTCCCCTCAGGAAGAAGAGAAGCTGGTGAGCCTTCTTAACCAGTGTTGAGGTATTGTGGGTCCAAGAGAGGTCATCAGAGATGTTGACCCCCAGAAACCTGAAGCTGGAAACACGTTCCACCTCCGTCCCGTTAATGTGGATGGGGGTGTGCGTGCCGCCCCTAGACCTTCTGTAGTCCACAATGAGCTCCTTGGTCTTCTTGTAGTTACAGGCCAGGTTGTTGTCAGCGCACCATGCTGCTAGGAGCTGGACCTCCTCCCTATTGGCCGACTCATCGTTGTTGCTGATGAGGCCAATCACTGTTGTATCATCTGCATACTTGATGATGGTGTTAGTACCATGTACAGGTGTGCAGTCGTAGGTGAAGAGGGAGTAGAGGAGGGGGCTCAGCACACAGCCCTGTGGAACGCCGGTATTCAGGGTGAGGGTTGAAGAGGTGTGGTTGTCTGACCGAACAGACTGGGGTCTGTTGGTTAGAAAGTCCAGTATCCAGTTGCAGAGGGAGGGGTCGATGCCCAGGTCGCTGAGTTTGGTCATCGGTTTTGAGGGGCTAATGATGTTAAATGCTGAGATGAACAGCATTCTCACGTAGGTGTCTCTGTTGTCGAGGTGGGAGGGGGCGGAGTGAGTGCCGTTGAGATGGCATCCTCCGTACTCCTGTTCTTGCGGTAGGCGAACTGATAGGGATCCAGTGTGGGAGGTAGGCAGCCTTTGAGGTGTGCCAGGACCTAGCCTCTCGAAGCACTTAGTGATGATGGGAGTAAGTGCAACTGCGCAGAAGTCGTTGAGGCTCGCCGCAGTGGAGTGTTTTGGCACCGGCACGAGGGAGGTGGTTTTAAGGCACGTGGGGACAACTGCTTGGGCATGTGACAGGTTGAAGATGTCAGTCTAGGGAGTAAGTTAATTTGGTATAAATGTAAATTGTCCCTAGTATGCGTGGGGTAGTTTAATGCACGGGTATCGCTGGTTGACATGGACGCGGTGGACTGAAGGGCCTGATTCTGTGCTGTATCTCTAAACTAAACTAAAAAAGTTCTGACTGTCTGGTTAAAGATATGAACACATGGGCTCACTGGTCTGCGGGCTATAGAAAGAATCTTGTACTTTGCTGACTTTCTTTTTTTTTTTTTTTTTTTTTTTATTTTTTATTTTTTAGAAGTACGGTAGATTACAGTAATGTACAACACGTATATATTAATACATTTTTTGTACCGCTTCACTTTTTTAAACTTTAAGAAAGAAAAAGAAAGAAGTAAGAGAAGTGAAGAAAGTGCACAAAGGTTGTGAAGTGCAAAAGAGTGTTGGGAAAAGAAAGCCCCTTAGAAAAGAGGTTAGAGAAGGAAGTAAAGTTAGAAAATAGACCCTAGAAAAAAAAGAAAAAGAAAGAAGGAACAATCGCTCTATTATAACTCTTATACCATACTTCATAGAGAAGGAACTACCAACCAAGTCTATTTTTATTTTACCTCCCATTACCAGGTCCAGATACCTTTTATTTATTTATTTGTTTTTCTAAATTACTATTGCACCTCATGCTTGTAATAGGTCCAAAAACGTAGACCACGTCTTTTGAAATTGATCTACTTTGCCTACTAGGAGGAATCTCATCTCTTCCAGATGTAATGTTTCCAACATATTTGATGTCCACATTTTTATTGTTGGTGTGGGCGCATTTTTCCAGAATTTAAGTATAAGCTTTTTTCCCATTATTAGCCCATAATTGAGTAAATTCTTCTGATACACGTTTAATTCAGGAATACCTTCCGATATTCCAAAAATAATCCATTCTGGTTTTGGTACCAGTTTTATTTTGATTAATTTTGAAAAAATATCAAATATTTCAAACCAGAATTTTTGGATTTTTGTACAAAAAACAAAAGAATGTGCTATGGTAGCTTCTTGACATATACATTTATCACAGATTGGTGAGACGTTAGGAAAGATTTTATTTAGTTTGGTTTTTGAATAATATAATCTATGTAATGTTTTAAATTGGATAAGCGTATGTCGTACGTTGATCGAGCATTTATGCACCTGTAATAAATGATTATCCCAACTCTCTTTTGAAATTTTTATACCTAGATCTTGTTCCCAATCTCTTCTAATTCCATCTGTTGTGGGTATTTCTATATTTAAGATGATATTATATAAGTATGATATTAAATTAACTGATTCCGCCTTTGTCTTCATTGCTTCATCTAGTAAGTCGGAAGGCATATTATAATAATCTTTTGTGTGTGTTTTCAAATAGTCACAGATTTGTATATATTTAAAATATTGATTATTTTTCAAATTATATTTCAGTTGTAGTTGTTGGAATGATAGTAATTTTTCTAATTCATACAGATCTTCGAGCGTTTTAATTCCCATTCTTTCCCATTGTATAAATGCTTTATCTATGATTGAAGGTTTAAACGATGGGTTATTGACTATTGGTATTAAGAGAGATAGGTTTCTTAATTTTAGATTCTGTTTTATTTGCTTCCATGTTCTAATAGTGCTATATATAATTGGATTTTTATTATAATTTTTATTATTCAAATTTATTGGAGAGAGAATAATCGCTCCTATATTATTCGGGGAGCAATCCCCTTTTTCCATTCTAATCCAGTCCACCTGCTGGGCAGAATTGTCCAGCAGGTGAATCATATTTTTAATATTTACTGCCCAGTTATAATACATAAAGTTAGGGAGCGCTAGACCCCCCAACTCTTTTCGTTTGTTAAGGTGTGTTCTTTGTATTCTGTGGGATTTGTAATCCCATATAAAATTTGTAATGTCTGAGTCCAGTTTTTTGAAAAACTTTTTTGGGAGATATATAGGTATTGATTGAAATAGGTAAAGGATTTGTGGTAAGAAAATCATTTTTATAGCATTTATCCTACCTATTAAGGACATCGGAAGTGTTTTCCAAAATTTAATCAGATTATTTAATTTCTTAAGTAGGGGATTATAATTAGCTTTAAACATATCATGGTAATTTCTAGTAATCTCAATTCCTAAATATTTGAATTTTTCCATAGCTATTTTAAAAGGGAATTTCCTGAGATGTGTTGAGTCTTTTGGTTTAATCGACATAATTTCACTTTTGTTCCAATTTATTCTATATCCTGAAAAGGATCCAAAGTCCTCAATTAAGTTTAATATATTTGGTATACTAATTTGTGGTTTTGTGATGTACAGTAGTACATCATCAGCATATAGGGATAGTTTGTTGTTTGAATATTTTGTGTTATAACCGTGAATATTCGAGTGTGTTCTTATTTTTTCAGCAAGGGGTTCAATTACCAAAGCAAATAACAGCGGTGATAGTGAACATCCTTGTCTGTTGCCCCTAGATAATTCGAATTTTGAAGATAATATATTATTAGTTAGTATTCTAGCCGTAGGTTTGTTATATAGTAGTTTTATCCATGCAATAAAGTTTTCTCCCAATTGGAATTTTTGCAATACTTTGATCATATAGTCCCATTCTACTTGATCAAACGCTTTTTCTGCGTCCAGTGAGATGATAGCTAACTCTTGGTCATAAGATTTATGTGAATGCATTATGTTAAGCAAACGTCTCAAATTATTAAATGAGTGTCTCTTAGGTATAAATCCTGTTTGATCCTCATGTATTAGACTACTAACATACTTGCTTAATCTATTGGCTAATGTTTTTGCTATTATTTTCTGATCCGTATTTAACAAAGCAATAGCTCTATATGATCCTGGTTCTTCTATATTTTTATCTTTTTTAAGTATTAATATGATCGTTGATTCCGCTAGTGTTTCAGGTAGGTTTTGCTCTTTATAAGCATATGTATACATTTTTTGTAATCGTGGAGTAACTATATCATAAAAAGATTATAAAATTCATTACTGAATCCGTCTGGTCCTGGTGTTTTTCCATTTTTTAGTGTTTTTATTGTGTCTTCTATCTCCTTAGAAGTAATTTGTGCTCCCAGTTCCTCTTGTTCCCTGCGTTCTAATTGTGGTAGATTACAATTATCTAAAAATTCTGAGATTTTATTATTGTCTATTGACGTTTTAGATGTGTATAGATTCTGTAAAATTGAGCAAATCTTTTATTAATATCCTTGGGTAGTGTTAATACTTCCCCTCTATCTGATTTAATCTTTAATATTGCATTCTCTTTTTCCCGTTTTTTAAGTTGTCGTGCTAGAAGTTTGTGGGGTTTGTCCCCGAATTCGAAGTGTTCTTGTTTTGTGATTTGAAATAATGTTATAACTTTCTCTGACAGTAATTTATTTAACTGAAATTTCAGTAGTAGTATTTTATTATGTTTATCCATAGTTGGGTCTTTAGCATTATCTATATCTAACTGTTTTATTTGATCTTCTAAGTGTCTTTGTTCATTCTTATTCTTTTTATTTTGATAAGCTTGAAATGAAATAATGACTCCTCTTATAATGCTTTGAAGGATTCCCATAATAACGTGGGGGATATCTCTGGTGTATCATTTAACTCAAAAAATAGATCATCTGTTTTTTTAGATAGATACTCCCTTGAGGGTCTTTTAAAATTTGTGAGTTAAACCTCCAGAACGGTTTATTCATAGACATTCCTTCTAGTTTTAGAACAAAAGTTAACGAGAGTGATCTGAGATCGCATTAATATGATATTTAGGATTCAGAGATTGCGAAATTAATTTTGTATCCACTAGAAAATAGTCTATCCGTGAATATGTTTTATGCACCATTGAATAAAACGAGTAATCCCTTCCCGTCGGGTTTGCAATCCTCCCATACATCTGTTATATTTGTGTTTTCCATATATGTGTGTAAGAGTTCACTGGTTTTAGATTTCGTCTGACCTTTTTGTTTTTGCATCGATTTATCTAAATAAGGATCTAAAACACAATTAAAATCTCCTCCGATTATAACATTTTGATAATTAGATTCTGCAATTATATTCAGAATTTTATTAAAAAATTGAGGGTTATCAAAGTTGGGCGCATATATGTTTACCAGCGTAATTGGCATATTATTGATCTCCCCTGCTACTATAAGATATCTCCCTTCCTTATCTAAAATAGTGTTCTTTGATTTAAATGGAATTCCTTTACGAATAATAATTGCAGTACCTCTAGATTTGGAGGTAAATGAAGAGTGAAATGTTTGGCCTATCCAGTTCGCCCTCAGTCTTGTCTGATCTTGCTGTTTAAGATGTGTTTCCTGTAGAAACGCTATGTCCGTGTTGTATGATTTCAACTGAGCTAGTATCTTGCCCCTTTTAATAGGTTCATTAATCCCCCTTATATTCCAACTACATAATGTGATTCCTCCTATTTTCTTTTGATTGTCGTCATGCATTTTTACCAATTTTAATGACCTTAATTATTGTGGTGCGTTCATACCTCCGGACTCTGGTTATTTTGGGAGTATTTCTATTATAGACTTCCTTGGTAGTTCTCCTGCGCGATTGTCCTTGAAGAAAAAACACACAGATGTGACATATTGTGATTAAAAAAAAATATATATATAAATCAAATAAATTTACGGTGTCTAAAATTTCAACACCGTAGTGAGTGGCCCACTCGTCTGTGGGGTACGACATCCATAACGCTTCCGGCGTAGTTGGTATAAAGTTAGCCCCGCTGTATTTATTACCAAAATCTATGGGGTCATTACCGTTTCCAATTCAGTTCTATTTCACCCAGTTACAATTTATATATATGTCAAATGTATTCGATTCCATATCCTACTCACTCTTTATCTCTTAACTATTTTAAAATGAATTTAGTATTGTTAAAGTGAGCGGTTTACTGAGTGGATTAACCGGAGTCAGGTTCCTGGAATTGTGCCAGGTGCCTGATCTCTTCTCCTCTCCACGAGCTGTGAACATAGGTGATAACTGCTGTCTGCGTTATGACGCAGGCACCACAGTTTTATCAGTTTCAAATATTATTTCTATATTAGTATTGTTAATTATTAATTATGATTAATTCTCAGCATTTTGTAAAACTATATAAGCCGTATATATTTTTCATATCCCAACCTCGAGTGTATATTATCTCTTAACTATTTTAAATTGATTTTAATATTGTTAAAAATGAGCTGTTCGCTGGAAGGGTTAACGGGAGTCTGGCTCCTGGAGTTATTGCAGGTACCCGGTCTCCCCCTCCCTCCACTCTCGAGCTGCATAGCACTTGCTGTTATCTGCTAAACAGAGCAGACTGCACATTTTTTATCTATTTCAATTGCTATTTCTATATTAGTATTGTTAATTGTTAATTATTATTAGTTCTCAGTTTTTTCAGTTTTTTATAAACAATATAAGCCATGTGATGTTTTTCACTCTCAGCCCAGCAGTTCGTCCCGTTATCAGGTTTTCCTCGTTTGAGCACGTAGTGTCCTTGAATTACATAACACAATGTTCCAGCGAAGATAATAATGTCTAGCCACGTCTCACTAAGAATCTGTTGCTTGAAGTCAAATAAAAAATAAAAAATCAGTGTTCAGTTAATTCACTTTCCTTGTGATATTCTTGTTGGAAGAATAAGCAAGTTCATTTGTTCATGTCGTCTTGGTTTTCAGTCTCCAGTTGATGCAGCCTTAGTCGCGATTTCTTGAGCGTATTTGAGAGATTCATCCGAATTAGTGAATGTTTTTGACACTCCCTCAAAGGTGATACGCATTCTAGCCGGGTAAAACACTCCACACAAAACTCCCTTAACACCATAAAGAACTTCTCTGGTCTGTGAGAACTTTCTTCTCTTTTGCTCAATCTCATAAGGGTAGTCCCGTAGGAGTTTAATAGTATCACCTCTGTACATCATCTTCTCTCCGTGGTTGATTTTTTTCATCAGCGCTTCCATTGTTGAGATATCCCGAAGTTTAATTATGATCTGTCGTGGGTAGGCACGTTCTCCTTGAGATCTTGATTTAAATCTGGGGAGTCGATGTGCTACTTCAATTACAGGTACTTCTGGTAGCTTCAGTACGTGTTTAATTAGGTTGGCAGCGAACTCACAAACATTGTCCCCCTCAGCTCCCTCTTTTACACCACGTATTCTTATATTTTGACGTCTTGAGCGAGCTTCTAGGTCAACACATTTATTCGAAACCTTTGTGACTTGGTTCTTGAGACTATCTATTTCTGACTTCATAGTCTGCATCTCTCCAGCCATCACTTCCACAGCAGCTTCCAAATCATTCACTGCAGATGCATTTGCAGCCACAGTTTCGTGCACAGCCTCAAACATCTTTGTGGTCTCTTCTGCCACCTTTTCAATTTTTATCGATAGTCCTTTTTCCACACCTTCAATTCTTTTTTGGAGAGCCTCAATACCCTCAAGTATTTTATCATTACCGGCTATCAATTTACTGTTCCCAGCTTCCATATCATTTTTGATATCTCTTACCGAGTTTCTTAAGTCCTCCATTTCGGTTTTCTCTTTTGCAGATCGAGTAGCCATTCCAGAGACCTCTCCAGAGGTCAGTTCTGAAGTTTCTTGCTGTTCCAGAGTCTTTAGCAGATGTTTTGAGATTTTCCTCTGTGGGCTCTGACCTGGAGATGTACTTTTCATTTAAAATGACTTTCCCTCCGTTAAAATCGCGGCGCTTACTGATGACGTCATCAGCACCGCGACATGAAGCTCCGGTAAGTTTTTAAAAACGGTCCCGACCTCCAGACCCGATTTTAACGCGAAAAATCGCGATTTTTTCAGCGGAGCTAAAAAGTTTGCGACTGCTAGCAGAGCATGTCGCAACCGGAAGTGTACTTTGCTGACTTTCACAAGCAATGTTAAACTGAGACCAACGAAGTAACGGCAATAGTTTGTTTTAGAGAGATGGCGTGAAAACAGGCCCTTCCACCCACCGAGCCCACGCCAACCAACGATCACCTGTACACTAGTCCTATATCCTTCACACTAGGGGCAATTTACAGACGTCAATTAACCTACACACCGGCACATCTCTAGAATGTGGGAGGAACTGCTGTAGATTTGGGAGCAACAGCAGCAGGAGATTAGCAAGAGATACGACTGATTGGCTCTAGCCCGAGTGGGAGGAGAGAAACGGCTCTTAGCGAGCGGCAGTGAGTGAGCGGCCTTGTGAGGGAAGTGCCCTGTGAGAAAAGTGTGAGTCTTTGGCTCGAGAGTCTTCGGCGAGGAGAGGACACCACGCAATACGCTTGAGAGGTAGAGACAAAAGAAGCAGATGTCAGGCAGGCTGATTCAGTGCGATGCTTGCAGTATGTGGGAGGTCAAGGACACGGCTGGTGCCTCTGGCTGCTACAAATGCGAGAAGTGCATCCAGGTAGAGCTCCTGAAGGGCCGTGTTGGGGAACTGGAGAAGCAAGTGGATGACCTCCGGTTCGTCCGAGAAACGGAGTCGTTCCTCGACAAGTCCTACAGTACGATTGTTACACCTAAGGTACTGGAAGAGAGAAGGTGGGAGACGGTGAGAAAGGGAGGGAAGCATGGAATGCCAACGTCCCCGGGTGTTGTACCTCTTGTGAACAGGTTGACCCACTTAGAAGCTGTTGGGACAGAAGACGTGTTTACACTGAGCGGCGGACTGGCTTGCGATGCGAATAGGGCTGTTGAGCCAAAACCAAAAAGGCCTAAGGCAGGCAACGCCATTGTAGTGGGAGACTCCATTGTGAGAGGTACGGACAGGGGTTTCTGTGGCAACAGACGGATGCGAGGATGGTGTGCTGCCTTCCTGGTGCCAGGATCCAGGATGTCACGGACAGAGTGCAGAAAATCCTCAAGGGCGAAGGTGAACATCCGGAAGTGGTAGTGCATGTCGGCACAAACGATGTCGGAAAGAAGGGGATGAATATTCTGCAGCGTGACTTTAGAGAGCTCGGAAAAATGCTGAAAAGCAGGACCTCCAGGGTTGTTATCTCCGGTTTGCTTCCAGTTCCTCGTGCTGGCGAGAGCAGGAACAGGGAGATACGGGACCTGAACGTGTGGCTCAGGAACTGGTGCACGGGGCAGGGATTTAGATTCTTAGATCACTGGGATCTGTTTTGGGGCAAGGGGGAACTGTACCAAAGGGACGGATTGCATCTTAACAGGTGTGGGACCAGCATTCTGGCAGGCAGGTTTGCCACTGCTACACGGGTGGTTTCAAACTGAATAAGGGGGGTGGGGTGTCGAATGGGATAGTGGAGGATGGAGTTAAAGGGAAAGGGTTTCTTAAATGTGTGAGCGTAGAGACAGAGGAGTGTAAAATGAGGGTAGAAGCAATAGGTAGCAAGGTGAAAAGTAAAAGAGGAAGACAGACAAAACCAGGGCAAAAATCAAAAAGGGCCACTTTTCAACATAATTGTATAAGGGGTAAGAGTGTTGTAAAAACAAGCCTGAAGGCTTTGTGTCTCAATGCAAGGAGCATTCGTAATAAGGTGGATGAGTTGAATGTGCAGATAGCTATTAATGACTATGATATAGTTGGGATCACGGTGACATGGCTCCAGGGTGACCAAGGCTGGGAGATGAACATCCAGGGATATTCAATATTCAGGAGCGATAGAGAGAAAGGAAAAGGAGGTGGGGTAGCATTGATGATAAGAGAGGAGATTAACGCAATGGAAAGGAAGGACATTAGGTTCGAGGATGTGGAATCGGTATGGGTAGAGCTGCGAAACACTAAGGGGCAGAAAACGCTGGTGGGTGTTGTGTACAGGCCACCTAACAGTAGTAGTGAAGTTGGAGATGGTATCAAACAGGAAATTAGAAATGCGTGCGACAAAGGCAAAACAGTTATAATGGGTGACTTCAATCTACATATAGATTGGGTGAATCAAATTGGCAGGGGTGCTGAGGAAGAGGATTTCTTGGAATGTATGCGGGATAGTTATCTAAATCGACATGTAGAGGAACCAACGAGAGAGCAGGCTATTTTAGACTGGGTATTGAGTAATGAGGAAGGGTTAGTTAGCAGTCTTGTTGTACGTGTCCCCTTGGGCAAGAGTGACCATAATATGGTTGAGTTCTTCATTAGGATGGAGAGTGACATTGTTAATTCAGAAACAATGGTTCTGAACTTGAAGAAAGGTAACTTTGAGGGTATGAGACATGAATTGGCCATGATTGACTGGCAATTAATTCTAAAAGGGTTGACGGTGGACATGCAATGGAAGACATTTAAAGACTGCATGGATGAACTACAAAAATTGTTCATCCCAGTTTGGCAAAAGAATAAATCAGGGAAGGTAGTGCATCCGTGGATAACAAGGGAAATCAGGGATGGTATTAAAGCGAAAGATGATGTGTACAAATTAGCCAGAAAAAGCAGCATACCAGAGGACTGGGAGAAATTCAGAGACCAGCAGAGGAGGAAAAAGGGCTTAATTAGGAAAGGAAAAATAGATTATGAAAGAAAACTGGCTGCAAAAGTTTTTATAAATATGTAAAAAGAAAGAGATTAGTTAAAACAAATGTAGGTCCCTTGCAGTCAGAAACAGGTGAGTTGATCATGGGGAACAAGGATATGGCGGACCAATTGAATAACTACTTTGGTTCCGTCTTCACTAAGGAAGACATAAATAATCTGCCGGAAATAGCAGGGGACCGCGGGTCAAAGGAGTTGGAGGAATTGTGTGAAATCCAGGTTAGTCGGGAAGTGGTTTTGGGTAAATTGAATGGATTAAAGGCCGATAAATCCCCAGGGCCAGATAGGCTGCATCCCAGAGTACTCAAGGAAGTAGCTCCAGAAATAGTGGATGCATTAGTAATAATCTTTCAAAATTCTTTAAATTCTGGAGTAGTTCCTGAGGATTGGCGGGTAGCAAACGTAACCCCACTTTTTAAGAAGGGAGGGAGAGAGAAAACGGGGAATTACAGACCAGTTAGTCTAACATCGGTAGTGGGGAAACTGCTAGAGTCAGTTATTAAAGATGGGATAGCAGCACATTTGGAAAGTGGTGAAATCATTGGACAAAGTCAGCATGGATTTACGAAAGGTAAATCATGTCTGACGAATCTTATAGAATTTTTCGAGGATGTAACTAGTAGCGTGGATAGGGGAGAACCAGTGGATGTGGTGTATCTGGACTTCCAGAAGGCTTTCGACAAGGTCCCACATAAGAGATTAGTATACAAACTTAAAGCACATGGCATTGGGGGTTCAGTATTGATGTGGATAGAGAACTGGCTGGCAAACAGGAAGCAAAGAGTATGAGTAAACGGGTCCTTTTCACAATGGCAGGCAGTGACTAGTGGGGTACCGCAAGGCTCAGTGCTGGGACCCCAGCTATTTACAATATATATTAATGACCTGGATGAGGGAATTGAAGGCAATATCTCCAAGTTTGCGGATGACACTAAGCTGGGGGGCAGTGTTAGCTGTGAGGAGGATGCTAGGAGACTGCAAGGTGACTTGGATAGGCTGGGTGGGTGGGCAAATGTTTGGCAGATGCAGTATAATGTGGATAAATGTGAGGTTATCCATTTTGGTGGCAAAAACAGGAAAGCAGACTATTTTCTAAATGGTGGCCGACTAGGAAAAGGGGAGATGCAGCGAGACCTTGGTGTCATGGTACACCAGTCATTGAAAGTAGGCATGCAGGTGCAGCAGGCAGTGAAGAAAGCGAATGGTATGTTAGCTTTCATAGCAAAAGGATTTGAGTATAGGAGCAGGGAGGTTCTACTGCAGTTGTACAGGGTCTTGGTGAGACCACACCTGGAGTATTGCGTACTGTTTTAGACTCCAAATCTGAGGAAGGACATTATTGCCATAGAGGGAGTGCAGAGAAGGTTCACCAGACTGATTCCTGGGATGTCAGGACTGTCTTATGAAGAAAGACTGGATAGACTTGGTTTATACTCTCTAGAATTTAGGAGATTGAGAGGGGATCTTATAGAAACTTACAACATTCTTAAGGGGTTGGACAGGCTAGATGCAGGAAGATTGCTCCCGATGTTGGGGAAGTCCAGGACAAGGGGTCACAGCTTAAGGATAAGGGGGAAATCCTTTAAAACCGAGATGAGAATAACTTTTTTCACACAGAGAGTGGTGAATCTCTGGAACTCTCTGCCACAGAGGGTAGTCAAGGCCAGTTCATTGGCTATATTTAAGAGGGAGCTAGATGTGGCCCTTGTGGCTAAAGGGATCAGAGGGTATGGAGAGAAGGCAGGTACGGGATACTGAGTTGGATGATCAGCCATGATCATATTGAATGGCGGTGCAGGCTCGAAGGGCCGAATGGCCTACTCCTGCACCTAATTTCTATGTTTCTATGTTTCTATGAAACCAGAGCACCGGAAGCAATCCCACGTGGATCACAGAGAGAACGTACAAACTACACGCACACGTAGACAGGATCGAACCCGGGTCTCTGGCACTGTAAGGCAGCAACTCTTAGTCTATCGCTGCGCCACCATGCTGATCTATTCACTTGATGCTAAGGAAGTTGTATGTCAGCCCTCTGCAAACTTTAAAACCCAATGAGATGTTCCTTCTCCATTTGGTACATCAAGTCCTCTCCGTCATTCAATCATATCTGGATTGGCATGGCTTAGAACATCAGAAAAACCCTCTGCCACAGCCACTGATTTCTCAGGGACTACAAAGGGAAAATGTACTCCAGTAATCCCTCTGTGTGCTTAATATCTGTCTGTTAAGGTGTTCAGATTTGTCAAATATTGAATTGCATTCCAACAATGGAGTCTTTAGGTTTATAGAGTTAAGCGTGAAACTGATAAAGCAGAAGTATTTTCGTGGCAGGAACAAACTACACACTCTTTGACTATAGACAACTCTCATTTGGCAAATGGCAAAAATATTCTGCTGTTTTTTAAGTATTTTTCCCCAACATGGCAGTGTGGCTCAGCGGTAGAGTTGCTGCCTCACTGCGCCGGAGACCCAGGTGCTGTCTGTACAGAGTTTGTATGTTCCCCTCGTGACCAGCGTGGGTTTTCTACGGATGCTCCGGTTTCCTCCCACACTCCAAAGACGTGCAGGTTTGTAGGTTAATTGGCTTTGGTAAAAAGTCCCCAGTGTGTAGGATAGTGAGGGTGTAGAGGTGAATACTGGTCGGCGTGGACTCGGTGGGCCAAAGGGCCCGTTGCCACACTGTATCTCGAAATGAAAACACTTGAGATTTAATATTGTTTGTGCTGGAGTAACTCAGCGGGTTGAGCAGCATCTCTGGAGAACATGAGTGGGTGACGTTTTGGTTCAGGACCCGTCTTCAGGACCAGACGTCAACGAGTGCTGAACTCACCATGACGTAGAAACATAGAAAATAGGTGCAGGAGTAGGCCATTCGGCCCTTCGAGCCAGCACACCCTTTCAATATGATTTTGGCTGATCATCCAAAATCAATACCCCATTCATGCTATCTCCCCATATCCCTTGATTCTGTTAGCCCAAAGAGCCACATCCAACACTCACTTGAAAACATCCAGTGAATTGGCCTCCACTGCCTTCTGTGGCAGAGAATTCTACAGATTTTCTGCGTGAAAATGTTTTCCCTCTTCTGAGTCCTAAATGGCCTAACCCGTTATTCTTAAACTGTGACCCCTGGTTCTGGACTCCCCGAACATCGGGAACATTGTTCCTGCATCTAGCCTTAACTCCTTTAAGAATGTTATATGTTTTCATAAGATGCCCTCTCATCCTTCTCATTTCCAGCGAATTCAAGCCCAGTCTACCCATGCTTTCATCATACGTAAGTCTCGCCACCCCGGATATTGACCTGGGGAACTTACGCTGCACTCCCTCAATAGTAAGAATGTCCTTCTGCAAATTAGGAAAGGTACAGGAGTGTGAAAACGCACACCTCCAGATTCAGGGGCAGTTTCTTCCCAGCTGTTACCAGGCAACTAAATCATCCTACCACAACCAGAGAGCAGTTCTGAACTACTATCTACCTCATTGGTGACCCTCGGACTATCCTTGCTGGCTTTACCTTGCACTAAACGTTATTCCTTTACCATGTATCTATACATTGCAAATGGCTCGATTGTAATCATGCAATGTCTTTCTGCTAACTGTTTTTAACATGCGACAAAAAGCATTTCTCCGTACACGTGACAATAAACTCAATTGAACTGAGTTCCTTGTATCTAACACTTGAGTCCAGTTGGTTATAACCACTGTGACCTGTGGTCATATGGTGAAGTGGTTTATTCCCTTCTGGGCCGGCCTTCCATTCATAAGATCGCAAGTTTGTAAACCATCATAATCAGAGGTGACCTCATAATGTGCCTGGCCGGTGACATCACAATGAACTGCATCCGTAACCATGAGAGACGGACGGGCTCCATTCCATCCATCAACTTGAAGTGGATTCACAGTTTGCGAGATATTGAACAGATCAGAGCTTTAAAATTCATTCTACGTATTTAGAAACAAAGGAACCTGTATCAAAAATGCCGGTGGAGAGTGCCAAGCAGGATGATAAAAGGAGATCTAAGGTAGATTTGAATCCATTAATAGACCAAGATAAAAGGTGGAGTGATTCAGCGATTCACTGTGACCCCCTGGTTCTGGACCCCCTACATTGGGAACATAGGGACGTTGGGCTCTACTGCCACCTCTGAGCTTTTCTTTATGGGAGAGAATCCTATCCATCCAGTGACAATCCTGTCTCCAGTCTTCAACACCCCCCCCCCCCGCCTCTCCCCCTACCCACCCTTCTACCCTCTCTGGACCTTTTTATATCCACTGTTGGTGCAACAACTGCCTTGGCTTCTCTACTCCACTGGCCCACTCAAACCGGAAGGGTCCTGACCTGAAACGACAAATGTTAGGGAGCATCTCTGGAGAACATCTCTGGAGAAGGATATTGAATTATGTGAGGTAAGGGAAACAAGTAGAAAAGCTATGGAAACTATGAGATTAAAAGAAGAGGAAGTACTGACACTTTAAAAAATATATAAAAGTGGATAAGTCTTGAGGGAAGTTAGTGTAGAAATAGCAGGGGCTATGACAGAGATATTTCAAATGCCATTAGAAACGGGAATAGTGCCGGAGGATTGGCGTACTGCGCATGTTGTTCCATTGTATTAAAAGGGTTCTAAGAGTAAACCTAGCAATCATAGACCTGTTAGTTTGACGTCAGTGGTGGGCAAATTAATGGAAAGGATACTTAGAGATAATATATATAAGCATCTGGATCAACAGGATCTGATTAGGAACAGTCAACATGGATTTGTGCCTGGAAGGTCATGTTTGACTAATCTTGAATTTTTTGAAAAGGTTACTGGGGAAATTGATGAGGGTAAAGCAGTGGATGTTGTCTATATGGACTTCAGTAAGGCCTTTGACAAGGTTCCTCATGAAAGGTTGGTTAAGAAGATTCAATTGTTGGGTATTAATGGTGGAGTAGCAAGATGGATTCAACAGTGGCTGAATGGGAGGTGCCAGAGAGTAATGGTGGATGGCTGTTTGTCAGGTTGGAGGCCGGTGACTAGTGGCGTGCCTCAGGGGTCTGTGTTGGGTCCACTGTTGTTTGTCATGTACATTAATGATCTGGATGGTGGTGTGGTAAATTGGATTAGTAAGTATGCAGATGATACTAAGATAGGTGGTGTTGTGGATAATGAAGTAGATTTTCAAAGTCTACAGAGACATTTAGGCCATTTGGAAGAGTCGGCTGAAAGATGGCAGATGGAGTTTAATGCAGATAAGTGTGAGGTGCTACATCTTGGCAGGACAAATCAAAATAGGACGTACATGGTAAATGGTAGCGAATTCAGCAATGCAGTTGAACAGAGGGATCTAGGAATAACTGTGCATAGTTCCCTGAAGGTGGAATCTCATGTAAATAGGGTGGTAAAGAAAGCTTTTGGTGTGCTGGCCTTCATAAATCAGAGCATTGAGTATAGAAGTTGGGATGTAATGTTAAAATTGTACAAGGCATTGGTGAGGCCAATTCTGGAGTATGGTGTACAATTTTGGTCGGCTAATTATAGGGAGTATGTCAACAAAATAGAGGGAGTACAGAAGAGGTTTACTAGAATGTTGCCTGAGTTTCAACAACTAAGTTACAGAGAAAGGTCGAACAAGTTAGGTCTTTATTCTTTGGAGCGCAGAACGTTAAGGGGGACTTGATAGAGGTCTTTAAATGATGAGAGGGATAGACAGAGTTGATGTGGATAAGCTTTTCCCATTGAGAGTAGGGAAGATTCAAACAAGAGGACATGACTTGAGAATGAAGGAACAGAAGATTAGGGGTAACATGAGGGGGAACTCCTTTACTCAGAGAGTGGTAGCTGTGCGGAATGAGCTTCCAGTGGAAGTGGTGGAGGCAGGTTCGATTTTATCACTTAAAAATAAATTGGATAGGTATATGGATGGGAAAGGAATGGAGGGTTATGGTCTGAGTGCAGGTAGATGGGTCTAGGGGAAAATAAGTGTTCGGCACGGACTAGAAGGGCCGAGATGGCGTGTTTCCGTGCTGTAATTGTTATATGGTTATATGGTTATAACATGGATAGATGACATTTCACGGAGTGCTGGAGTAACTCAGCGGGTCAGGCAGCATCTGTGGAGAACATGGGTAGGTGACGTTTCACAGAGTACTGGTGTAACTCAGCGTGTCAAGCAGCATCTGTGAAGAACATGGATAGATGACGTTTCACAGATTGCTGGAGTAACTCAGCGGGTCAGGCAGCATCTGTGTAGAACATGGATAGGTCACGTTTCACAGGACAATGAAGCTAGTTGGAGAATGGTGGCCGATTAGGAAAAGGGGAGATGCAACGAGACCTGTGTGTCATGGCACATCAGTCATTGAAAGTAGGAATGCAGGTGCAGCAGGCAGTGAAGAAAGCAAATGGTATGTTAGCATTCATAGCAAAATGATTTGAGTATAAGAGCTGGGAGGTTCTATTGCAGTTGTACAGGGTCTTGGTGAGACCACACCTGGAGTATTGCATACGGTTTTGGTCTCCTAATCTGAGGAAAGACCTTCTTGTCATAGAGGGTGTACAGAGAAGGTTCAGCAGACTGATTCCTGGGATGGCAGGAATTTCATGTGAAGAAAGACTGGATAGACTCGGCTTATACACGCTAGCATTCAGAAGATTAAGGTGGGATCTTATAGAAACGTACAAAATTCTTAAGGGGTTGGACAGGCTAGAGGCAGGAAGATTATTCCAGATATTGGGGAAGTACAAAACTAGGGGGTCATAGTTTAAGGATAAGAGGGAAGTTTTTTAGGACCGAGATGAGAAAATGATTTTTTACACAGAGAGTGGTGAATCTGTGGAATTCTCTGCCACAGAAGGTAGTTGAGTCCAGTTCATTGGCTATATTTAAGAGGGAGTTAGATGTGGCCCTTGTGGCTAAAAGGTTCAGGGGGTATGGAGAGAAGGCAGGGATGGGATACTGAGTTGGATGATCAGCCATGATCATATCGAATGGCGGTGCAGGCTCGAAAGGCCGAATGGCCTACTCCTGCACCTATTTTCTATGTTTCTAACTAGGGTTGGGGATGGGTGGAGAGAGAGGGAAGGCAAGGGTTACTTGAAGTTGGAGAAATCAATATTCATATCGCTGAGTTGTAATCTGCCTGTCCTGCTGAGTTACCCCAGCATTTTGTGTCTATCTTCAGTGTACACCTGCATCTGCTGTTCCTGCACATTTTGTCTTGCCCACATTGACCAAGATGCCCCATCTACACTAGTTCCTCCTGTCTGCATTTGTTCCATATCTCTCCCTACCTATCCTATCCATGTACCTGTCAAGAGTGTTTTATTGTCATATGTCACAAACTGAACTATTAAATGCTGACTTACGATAGGATAGAACTTTATCTATCCAAGGAGGGAAATTGTTCTGCCAACAGTCATACAATACAAGATAAAGACGGTCATGATGGCGCAGCGGTAGTGTTGCTGCCTTACAGCAAATGCACGCCGGAGACCCAGGTTCGATCCCGATTACGGGTGCTGTCTATACGGAGTTTGCACGTTCTCCCCGTGACCTGCGTGGGTTTTCCCTGAGATCTTCGGTTTTCTCCCACACACCAAAGACGTACAGGATTGTAGGTTAATTGGCTTTGGTAACATTGTAAATGTCCCTAGTGTGTGGAGTAGTGCTAGTGTACGGGATGATCGCTGGTTAGTGTTAATGTGCGGGGATCGCTGGTTGCCACGGACCCGGTGGGCCGAAGGGCCTGTTTCTGCGCTGTATCTCTAAACTAAACTAAACTAAACTAAACATGAAACATGAAATTAAAGTGATGAGTGGAAAGGATTGCGGATGTGCAAAGATTGGGGAGGGGGAGGGGGTTAGTCAGTCTACCCCATGACAGAAGGGGGTGGAGTTGTACAGTTTGATAGCCATAGGGGAGCAGGATCTCCTGTGGCGTTCTGTGCTGCATCTTGGTGGAACCAGTCTGTTGCTGAAGGTGTTCCTCAGTGTGTCATGGAGTGGGTTACGTAGCAGCACAACAGTAGTATAACATATTGCACTGTAAAACCCTTATTAAACAGCAAAAAAAATTCCGTGTATATTAGAGAAATACAATTAGTCCAAATAGTCCTGTCCAAATATCTTCTAAATGCCATTGTACCAGCCTCCACTACCTCCTCTGGCAGCTTGTTCCATATACCCATCTCCTGGGAGAAGGGAGTGAGTTAATTATGGTAGACAAAAATGCTGGAGAAACTCAGCAGGTGAGGCGGCGTCTAGATGCATGCTGCCTCATCCGCTGAGTTTCTCCAGCATTTTTGTCAACCTTCGATTTTTCCAGCATGTGCAGTTCTTTCTTAAACAAGTTAATTATGATAGTGCTTTTGGAATGTTGGATTCAACCGAGTCTTAAACGATGCCTCTGTAGAATAATCTATTCCGTTTTGAACTAATCATGCTTTTTTTGTTGATGGGGTGAGAAAACGTGAATCTTTGAGGCTGGGCAAATATCCATGGTTCAGGCAAACTTGTTTAAATTGGACAAATTGCATTTTCACTTCAAATGAAATAAATTGGCTTGTTTAACCGTTGCTTATTCTTCCACGTGAACTCGTTTACAGCATCTGCAGACTCCTTTTAATTTAAAATTCTTTTAAAATAGGGTTTGACTTAGTCAAAGCTTCACTTGAAGACCCAACTTTTTGCATCTTTGAACCATGAATTGGAGACCCAAATATCTCTGTCGAATTGGTTATCAAAATTACCATGTGCTCCCCCGGAATGATGCCAGCTCTTGGGAACATTTTCATTATGATTCTTCACATTTCCTTCCAATTCGATTTTTATAAAAAGTTTCAGCTGGTGAACTTTAAACAGCCCTTTTATTTTAAATATCCTTCGCAGACTTGGTGCGCTGAAGGGCCTGTTTCCACTCTGCATCTCTAAATGTAAAACTAAACTCATGCGCACGGCTTGTTGTAGGAATTACAGAGACATGGCTGCAAGAGGGCTGGTGATGGGAACTGAATATTCAAGGATATATCTCCTATAGAATAGACAGACAGGTGGGCAGAGGGGCTGGGGTAGCTCTGTTGGTGAGGAATGAAATTCAGTCCCTTGCAAGGGGTGACATTGAAACAGGAGATGTTGAATCAGTATGGATAGAACTAAGGAAGTGTAAGGGTAAAAAGACCCTAATGGGACTTATCCATTTGGGGATACCAATGGTGTTAGACAAGGGGGAATTTTGTCCCCAGACCTTTTTAATCTATATATTGATGATCTGTCTAAACAATTGAAGGCCTGTAACACTGGGTGCGTGATTGGTAATATTTTACTGAACCATATTATGTATGCAGATGAACTTGTGATCTTTAGTCCATCTAGCGCTGGTCTCCAGCAGCTCCATACTATATGTTCTGTGTATGGTGTGGAACATGACATTAAATATAATGCTAGTAAGAATGCTGTTATGATCTGTAGAACCAAAGAGGATAAATGTCTAACATTTCCTGATTTTAAATTATCTGACAATAATCTTAGTGTCTGTAATAAGGTAAAATATTTACACTGATTTACAGTATGCTTTCGGAGTTGTTCACGATTATGGGCAATTGTAGAAAAATCGAGGCTTCCTGACCTCATCAGGAACAGTTATTTCACACCAGAAGTTAGTTTCCAACCTTTTACAGGCAATCCAATTGCCCAGTCAGCTTGCAGTTATTAAAGTTCGTGCCCACACATCAGGCCAGAGCCCTATAGATATCGGCAATCGCCTTGCGGATGGTGCCGCTAAAAAAAGCTTCTTGGACTAACCAGGTTGTTGTGCCCCGAATGATGAGGCAGACTAAAAATTCCAGTAAGAATCAGTCTCCCCCGGAAAAAGGAATGCCAACCATCCAGGAAGTACTTCAAATAAAGGAGGACGCTCCTGCACAGGTAAAACAGCTGTGGCAGGACCAGGGCTGAGTGTTTGATCCTGTCACTAGCTTATGGGTTACGCCTGCAGGCCAGATTTGCATGTCTGATGAACTTGCGTTATGGATTATTGAATGTGTACACTTTGCAACTCATTGTGGTGCCAAGGCCGGAAATGATATGCTTTTAGACACCTGGTGGCATCCAAAACTTCTGGACTTGGCCCAGCGTGTCAGCCAGCGATGTCTGATTTGCCAGCAGCATAATCCAGGTAAAGGCTTGCCCTGTGAACCAGGTAAGACCCCTTTACCAGCAGGTCCATTTGAGACCTTGCAAATGGACTACATTGAGTTGAAAAGGTGTCAGTGTTATAAGTATGTTCTTGTAATTGTCGATGTTTTCAGTAAATGGATTGATGCATACCTGACCACTGACAATAAGGCGTCTACCATTGTAAAAATATTGTTACGCGAAATCATACCGCGATTCGGTGTTCCTGCGCGTTTAAGTTCCGATAAAGGTCCTCATTTTATTGCTGCAGTAAACAAAGAAATGTGCCAACAATTACAGATACATCAACAGCTCCATTGTGCATATAGACCTCAGGCCGCCGGATTGGTGGAACGGGCAAATCAGACTTTGAAAACCAAATTAGCTAAATTAGTGGCACAGACTGGCTTAACATGGTTTAAACTGCTTCCTGTAGCTCTTTTTCAGATACAGACCACTCCTTCTGGTACGGCACGACTGACGCCTGCGGAAATAATATATGGTCGACCTTTACGGATGCCATGGAATGACCAGGCGGTCCATTTCCATGCCCCCGCAGCGGTCCATTTCTACCAGATGACTGAGGAAATGACATCCTATGTATTAACTTTAACCCGTGCTTTGCGAACTTCTCATTCACAGGTCAGGGCTGCAAATGGTGAGGCGCCAGCGCTCAAAGTTCCATCTAATATTGAGACATGTTGCTATGTGCTGGTCAGGAACTGGAAGCGTAAGCACTTGGACTCACGTTGGGATGGTCCCTTCCAGGTCCTCCTCACCACTCCAACTGCTGCCAAGGTCGAGGTTCGTGCTGCATGGGTTCATCTGCACCACTGCAAACTGATTGGGGAGCCCAATCATAAGGGGGGAGAAGAGTCATTTTATTTTCAACTCAGAGTTTTTAGTTTTTACATTGCTGCTTTGCTTGGGAGTTGTATCATTATAAGTTTAGTTGTATCATTATACGTTTAGTTGTAGGATTATAAGTTTAGTTTTGAATCCTTATTTTGCTATATGGTTAAGAATATGCGACTGATTACTGGACTGACTGACTGAAGGATGGTTAACTTGAGTGAATAGTTGATTAAGTCAATTAAGTAAGAAATTAACTTTTTGTAACCCTTTGCATTTTCCAGATAAATTCAAATGAGGCGATTTATCCTGCCCTGCAACCTAATGCTTCTGCAGACAGAGGGAAATAAAGGAGAGATTCGACGATGTGTCCCAGGACACGCATATAGGATATTTCACCTCTGCAAAGAAGATGTTGTACAATGTAGAGGCCCAGAAGTCCTTGGAAGATGGAACATAATTAAAATTAACTACTACCATGGCAAAATGCAACAGACTAACTGAAGCCTCTACCTAATTGATCAGTCACTCTGGGAGTTTCCATGTGGGTACCGGATATGCAGGGTTGACTTATCTTGCAGGAGGAACCCCGGGGAGGACCGAACTCTAAATAAACACTTGTATGATGGACTATGTTATCAAGTAGCATTACAGGTCCACCCGGAGCTCCAAAGGACAGAACCTGAACAACAAATACGGGAAAAGGGAGAATTTGAAGAAAAAGACACTAACGTGTTTATACGGGCCCATAATGAATTATTTGGTAACGGGCAAGTTGTGTGTTACCCCGCTATGAAATCTGTTATTAGCCTATTTACAGTATCTCCTGAGTGGGGAAGGATTTAACGATTAGTAAAGTGTCAAGATGAGATGCCAGTTCCGGTCAAAGCTGTCACAATCTATTATGACGAGTTCTTAGCCCCACCAGCTAACTGTTTGCCATTGCCTGGCGACAATAAGCATTCAAACCCAGGCTGTCAAAACTCTTCGGGTACCAGAGTAGAACCACAAATGCCGTGTAACTTTACCCCTAACACCGACAATAGACAATACGGATGATGCTTCACTAACCAGGGATACGGGTGCATAGTTGTTGACGTCCCTTCCAACATTACGTGCATAGTACGAACCCCACGACAACCTAGTTGCAACAGCACTTCTAAGGGCATCCAATGCACGATTCCCAAAAGATGCGTCCCAGTCTCTGCAGGGTTTCAACTGCTTTGTGGGTGGGCCAATGGAACCCACCTAACTGTAGGATTCTATCACTTGCCCATCCCAAGATACACCAATTGGATTTCAAGCAATTGGATGGACTGGGCAAAGGGTGGCGAGGTGATTAATACACGCATGGACTGTCATGGGTCCATATACACCGAGGAAGGGAATTACTTCTTTTTCAATGGCAAAGGGACCAATGTGCTAAAACCTCCTTTTCCAAAGAACGTAGCCATCGGGACCCTTGTCCCCACCACCGTTCCCTGCCCAGAGAGTTGGTCCCGACAAAACCAAAGGACTCTGCGCAGGGCAATATCCGCCGAATTCTGTGCCAATTGGAGAAACCCAACTACAATGGGAACATCTAGGTGGGATGCTGCGGGATGGGGAGTACTAAGCCTGCTTACTTCCAGAGGTGTAGGGGGAGGGTTGGCAGCAAAACATCGAAACTATATGATTTGTGGACTAACCATTTTGGGAAATGCCACTACTGGCGCCTTGGAGGCAATAAAAACCCAACTATCAGAAATGCGTCTGTTCTCTTTACAGAATAGATATGCCTTAGATTATCTGTTGGCCCGTGAGGGAGGGACGTGTGCTATTGTAAAAGAGAAAATGTATGATGGGGGTTCAGGATAGAACTAGTAATATCACCAAACATCAAGAGGATATTACTACCCTGCTTGATGGAATGAAGGAGGGTGTTGGATGGGGAAACTGGGGTTTTGGGGGATTATATAATTGGATCATCAGCATGGCCATAAATGCAGCAATAGTGATCATGTGTTTGTTAGTGGGAATTGCTATTGTTAAATGTATCATCACCAGACTAATGACAGCCTTGGGTAATGTGGAAACTGGTGGGCAGGTCTTATTGCGGCACCTAGAAGAAGACATTACGATGTTGGAATCTGATGGAAGTAGAGACGTGTGAACCAGCAGGTAGAGAAGGAAATGTTGGAGGAGGAGTGTAATAGACTTAATAATGTGGAGAAGGAGGAATGTTATTAAGTCCAGAATAATTGAGCACCATAAGGGCTAGGGTTGGAAGCACAGCAGAGAAGTAGGGAACAGCATTGGTGTCAACAAGCCAGCCTGCTGACCTACGTGGTCCAGGTTTTGGGGGCTATAAAGCATCTCGAGGTTAGGTATAAACTTGGATGACTAATAAGCCAATGTTGATGAATCTCTGCCTTGTGTTATTATCCTATTAGTGGTCATAGAATTGCAAAAGAAAAGCTTAAAGTTTCACTGAACTGAAATAAAGTGCAAACTGACACATACACACAGGCAAAGATGAATCAAAACATGGAGGCCTGAACCTGAACCTGCTTAGCTTAGGTTATTGTTTGGGGGCAATTATAGCACTGGAGGAAATTGTATTTGATATGGCTTTGTGTTGAAGAATGGGAAGCTGAATAAGGGGCCTCTTCTTAGGCCATCTGCTCTGTCTCTATGGCACATTTTTGAGCTCTGAATGTGACATAAACGTGAAGAGTTATGGCTTGTTATGCTAGGTTTGAGACAGAATTCAAGGCTGAGAGATGATAGACTGCAGTTAGCCTTGGCTGTGTAAAATTATAATGAGTGTGATAAGGAATAAGATGTAAGTGAGGGAATAGTTGCTTTGAGAAATAATTAGATTGAGGGAGTTGTTTAAAGAAGGTTGAAGCAGATGGAATTCTGACGTAATGGTCTGGGTTGTACCTTGTACCTTGTGTTCTGTCTGGTACATGAGATTGGAAATCCTGCTTCCCGATAACAGGAAAGGCACCAAACTCATATTAACTAAATTGACAGATTTACGACCCATGTATCTTTGGATGGGAGATGGAAATGTGCGTTTTGAACTTAGAAACTGTAATTCAGCAAACTTATATAATTAATGTTTTAAAGACATAGGTAATGGTATTTCAAAATGTGTAAAATTATAGTAACACCAATTATGCAATGTATTGTCTTAGTAGAAAGGTACACTTTAGACTTAGAGAAATTGTTTAGATTTATAGAAATATCTTTTCTCTTGGTATAGAAAGTGTGTATGACTTGAGTGATCATTGTATGTATCTTATATTTTGAAGAGTGGTCTTTGATAAAAGCCTACAGGGATTTTGCTGTGTTGAAATAAAATAATTCTGAAACAGTTATAGAGTTATACCATAGACAAACAAAGATTGTAAAAAGACGTCAGGAAAGGGGATATCCTGTGACTGATGTTGTAAATCACCAAAAGGACTCAGATGATTGGTTACCAGTTGTCCTACCCTCTGTATTTGAAATGTCTAAATACCTATATAAAGCAATGAGTTTGTATCAAAAACACAAATACTTTGGAGCTGCCCCGGAGCTTCTAGCTCTGTGTTCGAAGGTTCAAAGAATTGTCTCAGTACTGAATAAAGAATCAATTCCAACAGCTACAAGCATTTGAGTCAAGTTTTCTTGACTTTAGATTGACAAAATAACTCAGTTTAACATTCTCACTGTCTCTGACTACATTTTATCTCTGTGGCCACTCTCGTCATCACTCTGAAGAAGGGTCTCAACATGAAACGTCACCCATTCCTTCTCGCCAGAGATGCTGCCCGTCTCGCTGAGTTAGTCCAGGATTTTGTTTCTTATCTTTGATTTAAAATACATTTTGACAGGTCTGGAAAGGTTGAGAGGGAGATGGGCCAAATTCAGGCAGATGGGACTAGAGTTTGTACGTTCTCTCTGTGACTGTGTGTGTTTTCTCCGGGTGCTCCGATTTCCTCCCACATTCCAAAGATGTGCAGGTGTGCAGATTAATTCTGAAAATTGCCCCCAGTGAGTAGGGTAGACCTAGTGAACAGGTTATCGCTGGTCGGCGCGTACTAAAAAGATGAAAACATAGCCATGAGGAACTGTAGATGCCTGCGTACTTTTATAAAAAGATGCAAAGTGCTGGAGTAACTCAGCGGGGTGCAAGTGTCCCAGCCTGACGTTTCAACCACAAAATGTTTTACGACGAGACTGTTCTAACTTTATGAAAACAAAATGTTCTCCCAGAATACTGCCTGGATTAGAGGGCTTCAGCTACAGTGTAAAGCTTTTTTTGTTGTGTGCTAACCAGTTAGTGGAAGGACAATACAGGATTACAATCAACCCATCCACAGTGTACAGATATAGGATTAAGGGAATATCGATTAGTGCGAGGTAAAGTCTGATTAAAGATAGTCTGAGGGATAGTTTAAGAATAAGGGGTAATTTATTTAGAACGGAGATGAGGAAAAACTTTTTCACACAGAGTGTTGAGAGTCTGTGAAATTCTCTGCCGCAGATGGTGGTGGAAGCCGATTCTCTGAATGCTTTCAAGAGAGAGCTGGACAGAGCTCTTAAAGATAGCGGCGTCAAGGGATATAGGGAGAAGGCAGGAACAGGGTATTAATTGTGGATGATTGGCATGATCACGGTGAATAGCGGTGCTGGCTCGAGGGGCAGAATGGCCTACTCCTGCACCTATTGTCTATTGTCTTCAATGAATAATAATGAATGAATAAAAATGTTATTAGCCAAGTAGGTCCACATCCAAGGCATTTACATTGGTGCTTTGCTCGCAGGTAACAACAAGATATTCTGTAGACAATAAAAAATAAAATATTGTAATTCAAACATGTGAAAATAAAGTACCGGAGTAAAAAGAGGCTACGGTCTTTTGGCTGTTGAATAGAGTTACTTCTCGTGGGAAAAAGCTGTTTTATGTCTGACTGTAGCAGCTTTGATAGTCCGGAGTCGCCTCCCAGAAAGAAGTGATTCAAAGAGTTTGTCGCCGGAGGTGAGCGGCAGAAAACATCTGCCAATGCAGTAGATGGTAGGTGGGGTCTGCTCTCTAGTTGGTGATTGGATGGTTAGAACGTAGGGCAGTACAGCACAGGAACGGGCCCTTCGGCCCACAATGTTTGTGCCGAACATGACGCCAGGTTAAACTCTCATCTGCCTGTACATGATCCATATCCCTCTCTCCCCTCCACTTCCACATGCCCACCTAAAAGCTTCTTAAACACCCGTCATATCTGCCTCCACCACCTCCCCAGGTCAGGCACATGAGGCCCCCACCACTGCCCCGCGCATCCCCATTAAACTTTCCCCCTCTCTCCTTACAGCGATACCAACTAGTCTTGGACATTTCCAGCCTGGCGTAAAAAGATTCTGAGAGTCGACCCTAACTGTCCCTAAGCTCGCCCTGTAGCTGACGCTCTCGAATCCAGGCGACATTCTGGTAAAACATTTTGTTTACAAAAAGTTAGAACGTTTTCCTCATGGAACGTTTTGTGCTGCGCACGATCGGTCTAACGCGTTCTAATGAGGGGTGGACGCACGGAACTGCAGATGCTCGTTTACATAAAAAGGCAAAGTGCTGGATTAACTCCGCAGTCGCCGGCCGGGGGGCCTGGTCTGGAGAAAGGCAGGTTTGTGATCCTGTGTGGAGGTCAGGTAAGTGGAGGAGCTTTGATTGAGCGTGTGGACCCTGTGGAAGGTTAAAGTGAAGCTGAGATCTATGGAGTGAGCTGACTTATTCCAGCACTTTGTGACGCAGTGGTAGAGTTGCTGCCTTACAGCGCCAGAGACCCGTGTTCGAACCTGACCACGCGTCATGCAAGCCATCTTATCACACGCGTCATGCAAGCCATCTTAAATGACCACCTAAACTGTCATTTGGCAACCTAAAAACCTGCCAAGGCTGCCCGGCTGGCAACAGGGAGAGCCCTGCTCACACACACGCTCCCTCTCTCTGTCATACACACACTCTCTTTCTCACACACACATGCTCCCTCTCTCTCACACACACACACTCTCTCTCACACACACACTCTCTTTCTCTTACACACACACGCTCCCTTTCTCTCACACACACGATGGCCGCCCAGAACTTCACGTCCCTTTGACTTCAATGGAAGTGCCTTGACCAAAGATGGCCGCCTCCCTGGGCAGCGCTACCATTGACTTCAATGGAAGACTGCCAGTAGCTAAGATGGACGCCCAGGGCTTCACTCCCAATGGACTGCAATGGCAGACTGCCTGTAGAGAAGATGGCCACCTGCAGCACCACAGGGAAATGCCAGCATCCAAAATGGCCACCCCCGACTTCACACTCATTGACTTCTGGCTGGCAGTAGCTAAAATGGCGGTGGTGAAGGGTGGGGGGGAGTAGGAAGAGAGAGAGGGGGATGAGGGGAACATGACTCTTTGGGGAAATGAGAGGAGAATAGATGGTGAACGTGGGAGAGAGAGAGATAGAAGGGGTAGAGAGAGGGAGGGGGGGTGTATGCGTGCGTGTCTGGGGATTGCCTATTCACCAACCCCTCTCCCTTCTCCACTCCCCTCGTTCCTTCCCACCCTCTCGCTCTCTCTCCCTCTCTCCATCTCCCTCTCTCTCTCCATCTCTCTCTCGCTCCTCTTTTCCCGGTGGCCATTTTGTTGTCAACCTCCATAGCTGGCCAATCTTCAATCCCTCCTTAATCTCACCCCTGGAGCCCTGCTGACCCTGGGTTCTTCCCTGGGAGATCGCCCCGTTGGGAGGGAGGGAGGGAGGGAGGGAGGAAGGGAGGGGCACGGAGGCAGACATGCTGGAGAAGCCACTTAACCTGATGGTGGCCATTTTGTTGCCAACCTCCATAGTTGGCCAATCTTCCATCCTTCCTTAATCTCACCCCTGGAGCCCTGCTGACCCCGGGTTCTTCCCCGGGAGAACGCCCCGTTCGGAGGGAGGGAGGAATTGAGAGGAAATGAGCGCACAGAGGTGGAAATTGTGAGAAAAGGGTTAATAGGGATGGTTGATTTATACTAGAACTCTGAAAAGTATAACTTAGAAAGAAATAAGGTGTCAGCAGAAGCCAGACTGCTGGTAGAATAAAGTAACAATATACAGAACAGAGAGAAATTCTAGATAAAAAAGTAGCAAACAGATAGAAACTTCAGCAGAAGCCTTAGGAGTCTTTGACGTTGGGTGGACGTTCCAGGACGTTCTCGTGGGAATGTGGGCTTTATGTTATGATTGGAAGAAGCTCAATGTGGAGAGATGAGGGTGTGACAATAGTGAAATGAAATGTATAAAGATAGAAAGCATCTCCATCTTCGTTGTGCCTCTAGGGGACAGCAGAGGAGAGGCACCTATTCTGCAGAATATTATCTTAATAAAAACTTATTTGCCTGACTTTGTCTCTAAAGCGTTTGTGATTTTGAATCTCACAATTTGGGGGCTCGGTTCCGGGATTTAATTACTCTGGACAGCTGACGGGAGTACACGGACGAAGAGAAGGTGCACCCCGGTGAGTTCAGCGGTCTCAGACTCCTTGCTTACCGTCAGAAGGTTTGAGCGAGTGATGCCCGGACCAAACAGAGACTCGGCAAAGAAGTGAAAGTGGTTGGAGATTAGTTGGAGATCGCGAAAAGTCAATCGAGCAATTTCTGTGCACAGAACCCAGGTAGGAATAATGACTAATAAAGTACTTCCTGGGCGATTGAAAATACCTTGTGGTTAACGCCCTGAAGGATTCAGGGGCCTGTACCGGCAAGGCAAACTGAAAAGGGAGGGGAAAAGCCTGTAGGCCAAATCCCCGCATTCTGCCCAATAGTCCGTTGGGGCAAATGCTGAACCACTGGGGGCAGGAAATACCCAGGGGTTGGAGTAGACAACAATGATAAGGTATAGTCCGTTGGGGCAAATGCAGAGCCGCAGGGGGCCAAAATACCCAGGGAAGAGAGAAGACAGGGGCCGGGGTGGACGAAGATCACCCAACCACCAGGATGGGGAGTCAAAAGGTCGGAAGGGGAAGATAAGAAGATCGGTAGAAATTAGACCCCTGAGGGAGGTACCTAGGAGAGGACCCTGAGTGGGAAGGGGAATTGTTAAATAGCCTCCTTGAAGATCCTTTAGGTCTGACAAGAACAGTCAGATCAATTCCTTTTCACAGAAGGGAAAAACAAGTAGTAAAGATTATGTTGCAGGCAGTAGAAAAACAACAAATAAGGAACAGAGAGAGACAGGTTGATGAGGGAGTTACACCCGAAAGTAGCAGATAAGAAGACGGCAAAGGCCGGGGACAAGAGTGCAGGACAGGGAGAAAATATAAATTGAATAATCTATTTGAAGTAAGAACGGAACGAATGTGATTTGTATGTAAAAACCGGTTTGGAACGAATGGTTGTAAGGTGAAAGGTGGGAATGAGCAAGTTGTAAAATTGAACACAGTAAAGTTAATTTGGAGAATTGTTACTAGTGCTAGGAATTGGACATTAAAATAATGGCGAATATGGATTGAAATAATTGGAAATAAGTTAATTGATGAAACATGACCAGCTTTTATGGTTTGTTGTTTTATGGTAGACATTCAAGTTGAGAAAAACAGAGAGAGAGACAGACACAGACACAGAGAGAGAGAGAGAGAGAGAGAGAGAGAGAGAGAGAGAGAGAGAGAGAGAGAGAGAGAGAGATAGACACAGAAACACACAGAGAGAGATACAGACACAGAAACACAGAGAGAGAGAGAGATACAGGCACAGAAACACAGAGAGAGATACAGACAGAGAGAGAGAGAGCCAGACACAGAGAGAGGAAAGACAGAGACACAGAAAGAGAGAGAGAGAGAGAGACAGAGAAACAGAAGTAGGAGACGATGGGATGACACAGATTATCCGTTGGGGCACCCATAAACTGAGAGGGCTAAAATAAATAAATAAATAAATAATAGATAAAATGGGACGAGGAGAACATGGGACGATTATTGGCCATGAAAGATTTGAAGGCACCATTGGTAAAAGTGATGCGAACCGCTAAATGGCAGATAAAGATGGATGATATAAACTGAAGGTACACAAAATTGCTGGAGAAACTGAGCGGGTGCAGCAGCATCTATGGAGCGAAGGAAATAGGCGACGTTTCGGGCCGAAACCCTTTTTCAGACTGACGGGGGGTGGGGGGGAGAAGGAAGGAAAAAGGGAGGAGGAGGAGCCCGAGGGCGGGGGGATGGGAGGAGACAGCTCGAGGGTTAAAGAAGGGGAGGAGACAGCAAGGGCTAGCAAAATTGGGAGAATTCAACGTTCATGCCATCAGGACGCAAGCTACCCAGGCGGAATATGAGGTGCTGTTCCTCCAATTTCCGGTGTTGCTCACTCTGGCAATGGAGGAGACCCAGGACAGAGAGGTCGGATTTGGAATGGGAAGGGGAGTTGAAGTGCTGAGCCACCGGGAGTTCAGGTAGGTTATTGCGGACTGAGCGGAGGTGTTCGGCGAAACGATCGCCCAACCTCTGTTTAGTCTCCCCGATATAAATCAGCTGACATCTAGAGCAGCGGATGCAGTAGATGAGGTTGGAGGAGATACAGGTGAACCTTTGTCGCACCTGGAACGACTGCTTGGGTCCTTGAATGGAGTCGAGGGGGGAGGTGAAGGGACAGGTGTTGCATTTCTTGCGGTTGCAACGGAAAGTGCCCGGGGAGGGGGTGGTACGGGAGGGAAGGGAAGAATTGATAAGGGAGTTGCAGAGGGAGCGGTCTTTGCGGAAGGCAGACATGGGGGGAGATGGGAAGATGTGGCGAGTGGTGGGGTCACGTTGGAGGTGGCGGAAATGGTGGAGGATTCTGTGTTGTAACTGTGTGTGATATAAACTGATACAGCCGTCCGGAAAAGACTACAAACATGGTCGCCGCTCACAAACTTACCGGCAACAGTGCCACCGTCAGGTCAGCTGCTGTCACTGCAGCCTGACTACCGGCGAAGCGCCATCTTCTGGTAGGATGCCGTCACTGCAGCCTGACTACCGGCCACAGTGCCATCTTCTGGGTGGATGCCGTCATTACCCACCTAAGGTCAACCCCAAGGAACAAAGGGGAAATACACAAGGTGCAGCAGGCAGTGAAGAAAGCGAATGGTATGTTAGCTTTCATAGCAAAAGGATTTGAGTATAGGAGCAGGGAGGTTCTACTGCAGTTGTACAGGGTCTTGGTGAGACCACACCTGGAGTATTGCGTACAGTTTTGGTCTCCAAATCTGAGGAAGGACATGATTGCCATAGAGGGAGTGCAGAGAAGGTTCACCAGACTGATTCCTGGGATGTCAGGACTGTCTTATGAAGAAAGACTGGATAGACTTGGTTTATACTCTCTAGAATTTAGGAGATTGAGAGGGGATCTTATAGAAACGTACAAAATTCTTAAGGGGTTGGGCAGGCTAGATGCAGGAAGATTGCTCCCGATGTTGGGGAAGTCCAGGACAAGGGGTCACAGCTTAAGGATAAGGGGGAAATCCTTTAAAACCGAGATGAGAATAACTTTTTTCACACAGAGAGTGTCTCTCTCTCTCTCTGTGTTTCTCAACTTGAATGTCTACCATGAAACAACAAATCATAAAAGCTGGTCATGTTTCATCAATTAACTTATTTCCAATTATTTCAATCCATATTCGCCATTATTTTAAATGTCCAATTCCTAGCACTAGTAACAATTCTCCAAATTAACTTTACTGATAAGAAATCTAAAAGAACATCGAGAAACCATTAAAAGAAAATCAAAAGCTGATTTTTACAACTTCCATTTTTCAGGTTACGAGGATACAAAGAGTTAATTTTACAGCTTGTTCGTAATCTCCGATGGTTTGCAGTATTTTTAACTACAGTGGAAATTCTCGCCCCCATCACGGGGGGGGGGGGGGGGGCGTCTGTGTTCAATTTTACAACTTGCTCATTCCAACCTTTCATCTTACAAACATTTGTTCCAAACCGGTTTTTACATACAAATCACATTCGTTCCGTTCTTACTTCAAATAGATAATTCAATTTATATTTTCTCCCTGTCCTGCACTCTTGTCCCCGGCCTTTGCCGTCTTCTTATCTGCTACTTTCGGGAGTAACTCCCTCATCATCCTGTCTCTCTCTGTGCCTTATTTGTTGTTTTTCTACTGCCTGCAACATAATCTTTACTACTTGTTTTTCCCTTCTGTGAAAAGGAATTGATCTAACTGTTCTTGTCAGACCTAAAGGATCTTCAAGGAGGCTATTTAACAATTCCCCTTCCCCCTCAGGGTCCTCTCCTAGGTACCTCCCTCAGGGGTCTAATTTCTACCGATCTTCTTATCTTCCCCTTCCGACCTTTTGACTCCCCATCCTGGTGGTTGGGTGATCTTCGTCCACCCCGGCCCCTGTCTTCTCTCTTCCCAGGGTATTTTGGCCCCCTGCGGCTCTGCATTTGCCCCAACGGACTATACCTTATCATTGTTGTCTACTCCAACCCCTGGGTATTTCCTGCCCCCCAGTGGTTCAGCATTTGCCCCAACGGACTATTGGGCAGAATGCGGGGATTTGGCCTACAGGCTTTTCCCCTCCCTTTTCAGTTTGCCTTGCCGGTACAGACCCCTGAATCCTTCAGGGCGTTAACCACAAGGTCTTTTCAATCGCCCAGGAAGTACTTTATTAGTCATTATTCCTACCTGGGTTCTGTGCACAGAAATTGCTCGATTGACTTTTCGCGATCTCCAACTAATCTCCAACCACTTTCACTTCTTTGCCGAGTCTCTGTTTGTTCCGGGCATCACTCGCTCAAACCTTCTGATGGTAAGCAAGGAGTCTGAGACCGCTGAACTCAGCGGGGTGCACCTTCTCTTCATCCGTGTACTCCCGTCAGCTGTCCAGAGTAATTAAATCCTGGAACCGAGCCCCCAAATTGTGAGATTCAAAATCACAAACGCTTTAGAGACAAAGTCAGGCAAATAAGTTTTTATTAAGATAATATTCTGCAGAATAGGTGCCTCTCCTCTGCTGTCCCCTAGAGGCACAACGAAGATGGAGATGCTTTCTATCTTTATACATTTCATTTCACTATTGTCACACCCTCATCTCACCACATTGAGCTTCTTCCAATCATAACATAAAGCCCACATTCCCACGAGAACGTCCTGGAACGTCCACCCAACGCCAATGACTCCTAAGGCTTCAGCTGAAGTTTCTATCTGTTTGCTACTTTTTTATCTAGAATTTCTCTCTGTTCTGTATATTGTTACTTTATTCTACCAGCAGTCTGGCTTCTGCTGACACCTTATTTCTTTCTAAGTTATACTTTTCAGAGTTCTAGTATAAATCAACCATCCCTATTAACCCTTTTCTCACAATTTCCACCTCTGTGCCCTCATTTCCTCTCAATTCCTCCCTCCCACCGAACGGGGCGTTCTCCCGGGGAAGAACCCGGGGTCAGCAGGGCTCCAGGGGTGAGATTAAGGAAGGATGGAAGATTGGCCAACTATGGAGGTTGACAACAAAATGGCCACCATCAAGTTAAGTGGCTTCTCCAGCATGTCTGCCTCCGTGCCCCTCCCTTCCTCCCTCCCTCCCTCCCAACGGGGCGCTCTCCCAGGGAAGAACCCGGGGTCAGCAGGGCTCCAGGGGTGAGATTAAGGAGGGATTGAAGATTGGCCAACTATGGAGGTTAACAACAAAATGGCCACCGGGAAAAGAGGAGCGAGAGAGAGATGGAGAGAGAGAGAGGGAGATGGAGAGAGGGAGAGAGAGCGAGAGGGTGGGAAGGAATGAGGGGAGGGGAGGAGGGAGAGGGGTTGGTGAATAGGCAATCGCCAGACACGCACGCATACACCCCCCCCCTCCCTCTCTCTACCCCTTCTATCTCTCTCTCTCCCACGTTCACCATCTATTCTCCTCTCATTTCCCCAAAGAGTCATGTTCCCCCCATCCCCCTCTCTCTCTTTCCCCTCCCCCCCACCCTTCACCACCGCCATTTTAGCTACAGGCAGCCAGAAGTCAATGAGTGTGAAGCCGGGGGCGGCCATTTTGGATGCTGGCATTTCCCTGTGGTGCTGCAGGTGGCCATCGCTGCTCTGGGCAGCGGCCATGTCAGCAGCGCATCAGTTTTTTCAACTTTTTCTTATTTTTTAGTATGTTTTAAAGTATGTATGGTGTGTTTCTTTGTGTGTCTTGTGTGGGGGGTGGTGTGGGGGGTAAGGGGAAATCGATTCGGTCGCCTCCTCCATGGAGATGCGACTTTTTCAAGGTCGCCTCCCCCGTGGCCTAACATCAAGGATCGGCGCGGCCTTTCCCGGAGACGCGCCCGGGGTTTCAGCGGCGGGCGCAGCGTGGACTCTCGGCGTGGAGCGGGTGAGCCCTCGCTGGGGCTCGCTAGAGGGGAGCGCTCCGTTTCGCTGGCCCGGGGCAGCCGGGAGCCTGAAGTCGCAGCCTGAAGTCGCGGTCTGCAGAGCTCCAGCTGGTGCGGCGTCTACAGCCCGGGATCCCTCGTGGGGGACCCGGGGGAAGAAGAAGCCATCACTGCCGGCCCGTGGCTAACTTCTACCGGGGGGCCGGCATGGACTTACCAACACCCCTGGAGGGGAGCTTCGACCGCCGGCCCTGCAGTCTACGGTGCTTCTGGCTGCGGCGGAGACTTTAAATCTCGACAGCCGGCCTGCGGGCTACAACAACTTAAAGCCGCGGTCTCCGGTGAGGAAGAGCCGATCCTGGACTGACTCTGGACTCTGGTCCTGTTCACGGAGGGGAAATGGAGGAGGATTGGCCAAATTTTTGTGCCTTCCACCACAGTGTTGAATGCTGTGGTGGATGTTTGTGTTACATTTTTTTATTGTGGTTGTGTGTTCTTATTATTGTATCGCTTCTGACAACCCAAAATTCCACCAGCTTGGCTGTGTGGTCATTAAAATACTATATACTATACTATATGGCGGACCAATTAAATAACTACTTTGGTTCCGTCTTCACTAAGGAAGACATAAATAATCTGCCGGAAATAGCAGGGGGCCGCGGGTCAAAGGAGATGGAGGAACTGAGTGAAATCCAGGTTATTCGGGAAGTGGTCTTGGGTAAATTGATGGATTAAAGTCCGATAAATCACCAGGGCCAGATAGGCTGCATCCCAGAGTACTTAAGGAAGTAGCTCCAGAAATAGTGGATGCATTAGTGATAATTTTTCAAAACTCTTTAGATTCTGGAGTAGTTCCTGAGGATTGGAGGGTAGCAAACGTAACCCCACTTTTTAAGAAGGGAGGGAGAGAAAAAACGGGGAATTACAGACCAGTTAGTCTAACATCGGTAGTGGGGAAACTGCTAGTTATTAAAGATGGGATAGCAGCACATTTGGAAAGTGGTGAAATCATTGGACAAAGTCAGCATGGATTTACGAAAGGTAAATCGTGTTTGACGAATCTTATAGAATTTTTCGAGGATGTAACTAATAGAGTGGATAGGGGAGAACCAGTGGATGTGTTGTATCTGGACTTTCAGAAGGCTTTCGACAAGGTACCACATAAGAGATTAGGATACAAACTTAAATCACACGGTATTGGGGGTTCAGTATTGATGTGGATAGAGAACTGGCTGGCAAACAGGAAGCAAAGAGTAGGAGTAAACGGGTCCTTTTCACAATGGCAGGCAGTGACTAGTGGGGTACCGCAAGGCTCAGTGCTGGGACCCCAGCTATTTACAATTTATATTAATGACCTGGATGAGGGAATTGAAAGCAACATCTCTAAGTTTGCAGATGACACTAAGCTGGGGGGCAGTGTTAGCTGTGAGGAGGATGCTAGGAGACGGCAAGGTGACTTGGATAGGCTGGGTGAGTGGGCAAATGTTTGGCAGATGCAGTATAATGTGGATAAATGTGAGGTTATCCACTTTGGTGGCAAAAACGGGAAGGCAGACCATTATCTAAATGGTGGCCGATTAGGAAATGGGGAGATGCAGCGAAGCCTGGGTGTCATGGTACACCAGTCATTGAAAGTAGGCAGGCAGGTGCAGCGGGCAGTGAAGAAAGCGAATGGTATGTTGGCTTTCATAGCAAGAGGATTTGAGTATAGGAGCAGGGAGGTTCTACTGCAGTTGTACAGGGTCTTGGTGAGACCATACCTGGAGTATTGCGTACAGTTTTGGTCTCCAAATCTGAGGAAGGACATTATAGCCATAGAGGTAGTGCAGAGAAGGTTCACCAGACTGATTCCTGGGATGTCAGGCCTTTCATATGAGGAAAGACTGGATAGACTTGGCTTATACTCGCTAGAATTTAGGAGATTGAGAGGTGATCTTATAGAAACATACAAAATTCTTATGGGGTTGGACAGGCTAGATGCAGGAAGATTGTTCCCGATGTTGGGGAGGTCCAGGACAAGGGGTCACAGCTTAAGGATAAGGGGGAAATCCTTTAAGACCGAGATGAGGAAAAACTTTTTCACACAGAGAGTGGTGAATCTCTGGAACTCTCTGCCACAGAGGGTAGTTGAGGCCAGTTGGCTATATTTAAGAGGGAGTTAGATGTGGCCCTTGTGGCTAAGGGGATCAGGGGGTATGGAGAGAAGGCAGGTACGGGATACTGAGTTGGATGATCAGCCATGATCATATTGAATGGCGGTTGAGGCTCGAAGGGCCGAATGGCCTACTCCTGCACCTATTTTCTATGTATCTATGTATCTATTTGGTATAATGCTATTTACTAATCAAAAGCTTGTTCTGCACAAAATTCTCTTTTAACATGTGTTTTGTCCGTTAATATTTGCCTGATTAGATCTTAAATTGATAATGAAAAAGTCATAACAATATTTTGGATTTCTATGAGAATTTTGAGATAATTGATGCCCAGCATACTTCAAAGCCACCAACACTCTATCTAACTGTCACAATCTAATCCCAAACTGAGAATGGAGACACAAGGAAATGCAGATGCTGACGGAACAAAACACAAGGTAGTATCTGTGGTGGGAACGAAGAGATGACGTTCCCAGTCGGGAGCTTCCTTCAAATCCCCCTCACTTGCAAAGGCTAAAGCTATGGGAGCTGACAACATCCAAGCAAAAATCTTTGCTTTGTAGGCTAATCCAATCAAACCAGAAGGAAGTGGTGGACACAACCACGGATACTGACTTTCCCAGCATTGTAGAGATCTGCAGGAGGTGCTCCCACACGCAAAAACAGGAAGGCAGATTACTATCTAAATGGCGTCAAGTTGGGAAAAGGGGGAAGTACAACGGGATCTGGGGGTCCTTGTTCATCAGTCTATGAAAGTAAGCATGCAGGTACAGCAGGCAGTGAAGAAAGCGAATGGCATGTTGGCCTTTATAACAAGAGGAATCGAATATAGGAGCAAAGAGGTCCTTCTGCAGTTGTACAGAGCACTAGTGAGACCACACCTGGAGTATTGTGTGTAGTTTTGGTCACTTAATTTGAGGAAGGACATTCTTGCTATTGAGGGAGTGCAGCATAGGTTAACAAGGTTAATTCCCGGGATGGCGGGACTGTCATATGCTGAGAGAATGGAGCAGCTGGGCTTGTACACTCTGGTGTTGAGAAGGATGAGAGGGCATCTCATTGAAACATATAAGATTGTTAAGGGTACACAAAAATGCTGGAGAAACTCAGCGGGTGCAGCAGCATCCATGGAGCGAAGGAAATAGGTAACGTTTCGGGCCGAAACCCTTCTTCAGACTGATAGGGGGTGGGGAGAAGAAAGGAAAAAAGGAAAAAGGCGGAGGAGGAGCCCGAGGGCTGGGGGAGGGGAGGAGACAACCAGATGGCTGATGAAGGGGAGGGGACAGCAAGGGCTAGCAGAATTGGGAGAATTCAATGTTCAAGCCCCCAGGATGTAGACTGCCCAAGCGGAATATGAGGTGCATTTCCTCCAATTTACGGTGTTGCTCGCTGTGGCCATGGAGGAGACCCAGGACAGAGAGGTCAGATACGCAATGGGAGGGGGAGTTGAAGTGCTGAGCCACCGGGAGGTCAGGTTGGTTATTGCGGACCGACCGGAGGTGTTCGGCGAAACGATCGCCAAGCCTCCGCTTGGTCTCACCGATGTAGATCAGCTGGCATCTAGATTGTTAAGGGTTTGGACATGCTAGAGGCAGGAAACATGTTCCCGATGTTGGGGGAGTCCAGAACCAGGGGCCACAGTTTAAGAATAAGGAGTAAGCCATTTAGAACGGAGATGAGGAAACACTTTTTCTCACAGAGAGTGGTGAGTCTGTGGAGTTCTCTGCCTCAGAGGGCAGTGGAGGCCAGTTCTCTGGATCCTTTCAAGAAAGAGCTAGATAGGGCTCTTAAAAATAGTGGAGTCAGGGTATATGGGGAGAAGGCATGAACGGGGTACTGATTGGGGATGATCAGCCATGATCACATTGAATGGCGGTGCTGGCTCGAAGGGCCGAATGGCCTACTCCTGCATCTATTGTCTATTGTCTATAAGATCAGGCTGCAGCCAAAGAGGTTTTACCGTACCAAGAAGCAGGGGAACCCCCGCATCGATGTCCGCAAGATGCCCCGTCCAGATCTCGTGCAACAGTTTGCAGAGGCTTTTGAGAGAGAACTTGGCACCTCGTGTCCTGGAGACTCTGCAACAGAGAAGTGGGAAATTCTGCTGGACATCATGCCGTGGCTAGCTTTGGGAAGAAGACCTCGAAGACGCACGCCTGGTTTGAGGACAAGTCGACCGAGATGACTCCCATCATCGAAGCCAAGCGCGCCGCCCTAGCCGAGTACAAGCGGTCAGCTAACGAGAAGAACCTGCAGATCCTCAGGGCTGCCAGGAGCAAGGTTCAGCAGACTGCCAGGCATTGCGCCAATGACTACTGCACACAGCTTAGTGAGGACATCCACATGGCCGCCATAACAGGGAACATCAGGGGAATGTACGATGGCATTAAGAAGGCATTAGGACCAGTCCAGATCAAGACAGCCCCCCTCAAATCCTCCACTGGGGAAGTAATCACAGCAGATGGAGAGATGGGTGGAACACTACTCCGACCCCTACTGGAGAGAGAACACTGTGTCCCCCACAGCCCTTGATGCCATCGAGTGCCTGCCGACCATGGATGAGTTAGACGCAGAGACGACGGTAGAAGAGCTCAGCTAGGCCATTGACAGCCTGGCCCCAGGAAAGGCCCCAGGCAGCGACGGCATTCCCCCTGACCTGATCAAGCATTGCAAGACTACCTTACTGCTTCCTTTGTATGAAGTCCTCTGCCAGTGCTGGCAAGAAGGGGCTGTACCGCAGGACATGAGGGTTGCCACGATCATTACCCTGTACAAGAACCAGGGCGAGAGAAGCGATTGCAACAACTACAGAGGCATCTCCCTTCTCAACATCGTCGGCAAGGTCTTAGCTCGGGTCATCTTGATCCGCCTGCAGAAGCCGGCAGAACGTGTCTATCCAAAGCCACAGTGCGGTTTCCGAGCTGCAAGGTCAACAGTAGACATGGTCTTCTCCCTTCGCCAGCTCCAGGAGAAGTGCAGAGAACAGCGGATGCCCCTGTATGTTGCTTTCATTGACCTCACCAAGTCGTTCGACCACGTCAGCAGAGATGGCCTATTTAAGGCTCTGCCAAAGATCGGCTGCCTACCAAAACTGTAGAGCATGTGAGAATCCTTCCATATCAACACGAAGGGGACAGTGCAGTTCAATGGCAGCTTCTCCGAGCCCTTCGTCATCCGCAGTGGTGTCAAACAAGGCTGCGTCCTCGCTCCCACACTCTTTGGGATTTTCTTCGCTCTGCTTCTGAAACATGCCTCGGCACTGCAACAGAGGCGATCTACCTGCGTACTAGATCAGATGGCAGGCTCTTCAACTTCACCGGCCACAGATAAAGACAAAAGTACGTGAAGCTCTCATCAGAGACATGTTGTTTGCCGACGATGCTGCAGTTGTCTATTGCCCAGAGTAGGAGAATCGAGGACCAGAGGACATACGTTCAAGGTGAAGGGGAAAAGATTTAATAGGAACACCACCAGCAGATTATCTACAAGTCACATACAATTAGAAACATAGAAAATAGGTGCAGGTGTAGGCCATTCGGCCCTTCAAGCCAGCACCGCCATTCAATATGATCATGGCTGAGCATCCAAAATCAGTACCCCGTTCCTGCGTTCTCCCCATATTCCTTGATTCAGTTAGCCCTAAGAGCTATATCTAACTCACTCTTGAAAACATCCAATGAATTGGCCTCCTCTGCCTTCTGTGGCAGAGATTCACAACTCTCTGGGTGAAAAGGTTTTTCCTCATCTCAGTCCTAAATGACCTACCCCTTATTCTTAAACTGTGAGCCCTGGTTCTGGACTCCACACTGTATCACTCTATGACCTCTAGTCCTAGACTCTCCCACTAATGGAAACATCCTCTCCATATCCACTCTATTCAAACCTTTCACTATCCGGTAAGTTTCAACGAGGTCCCCCTCATTGATGGGCCGAATGACCTAATTCTGCTCCTATAACTTATGAACCATTCTGAAGTTGGAAATGTATTGCTGGGCCAAATATATTGTTGTTGAGTCTACATCATGGAACTTCATTCCCAACACTACGGGAGTACTTTCACCAGAACAACTGCAACATTGCAAGATGATGATGCATCAGCACCTTGTCAAGGAATTTCAGGTACAGGCACTAAATCATGGGTTTATAGCCAACATACAGATCCTGAAAATGTTTAAAAATAAACAAGATTCTGCTGAACAAAGAACATATCCATTGAATACTTTGTGATTGTCACTATGGAAAGCATTTTGGCCTTCATCTAATTAATCACTGTGAAGTAAAATGTACACACAGTAACTGCAGATGCTAGAATCCTGCATAGAACACAAAATGCTGCAGGAATTCAGTGGGTCAGGCAGTATCTCTGGAGGACATGGATAGGTGACATATTGAAAAGAACCTTACCCAGAACGTCGCCTATCCATGTCCTTCATAGATGCCTGTAGTTTTGACTCGGCACACATTACAAAAGCACAAGGATGCTGATGTGAATAGTGACAGCACACTTAACACCTACTGTTGCATAAGCAGTATTTTTACAGCACTCAAGCTACTGTACTGCTGCATCACTTCCATGGTGTCAGGTCATTTGGATTCCTTGAGAGAAGACTAATACACTCACCTGAAAATAGTCACACTGAAGATCCCGTGGCAGGGAGCAAGTGTAGAATTGCCTCCCTTTATTGTCACGCTCTTTTCTGACTCAGTTCACAGGGGCGACTGTGTTTTTTGCAGTGTGGAGTTTCAGGGCTTGCAGCCGGGCCTTTACCCTCATTCACATTATGAGAGCCCCTGGAAACACAATAATATTTTTTACATCAATTCACTTGTTAATCAAAACCACAAAATTAAGAATCTCTGGCCTTGTGCATTCACAATGCCCGCTGACAGCAGAACTGAAAGTAAGAAATATCACCAACCTGTGGCAAGAAATCTTTGGTTTACAAATCATTCTGAAGTGACAGAGACTTTGACATTTATAGTGGTGGAAATGATAGTTAGACTGACAAATTAATTTGAAAACAAAATGGCAAATACAGTCCCTTTAGAGCCTCAAATATGAATGAACTAAAGTAATAGAACAATCATGTCCTCAACCAATGTCATAGAATATAGAATAGTACAGCATAGGAACAGGCCTGCCCACTCGGTGGGCCGAAGGGCCTGTTTCTACGCTGTATCTTTAAACTAAACCTTGAATCCCACTAATTGACAAGAAACTGACTTATAACATTTTCAAAAACCAACAACATTTCTTGCTCCATGAACGATAACTGTTTAGCATTAATTTCAACCTGCCAATCTTTACACCTTTCATTTCCCCATATTAAACAGCATCAGATCTTTCGTTAGGTTATCCAGGTCAAAATGTTTTGATAACATATACCATCCCCAAAACAATGGTCAACTGTCCCTGCATATACAAATTTGTATATATTATCCAATGTTATCCATTTAGTAGTTCTCCAATCTATCGTTGGCAACCTCTTGAGTTTAGGTTTATTATCAGCACATGTACTGAGGTACTGAAAAGCTTCCTCTCCACATCCACTCTATCCAAGCCTTTCACTATTCAGTCAATTTCAACGAAGTCCCCCCTCATTCTTCAAAACTGCAGATTTTATCATTATAAAAGAAAAAAATGCTTGCTATTGATTTAAGTTATCAAGAGGTACACAAAGATCAACTAAGCAGTTTGCTGATTAAGCATAGTAAATTAATTAAAATTCCACTAGCAGTGAGAAATGGAGAATGTAATGATGCACCAGGCACGATATTACCTGGAACGTGGCGAGAGCAGTTATGAAAGGATGGGCAGAATTTCCCTAGAGAAAATTCAAAATGTTACATGTTTTCAAAGCAGTTAACTTAAATACAGATACTGCCAAGAGGTTTTCATGCACCTGAGGTTTAACTTTAAACAGTTAAGTAGATTTATCGGCATACCTGAAGTCAGAAACTGCAGAATTTGTGTTGAAATGATGGTACTTCTTCAATCTTTTGGGAGGCTGACAAAATTAACGGTCGGTATAACTAGATGACGTTGAATTGGCAGTCGCATGATTGGCAAATTTATTAAAACTACTTTTTATCTGATGGTTAGAATTCAACGTATTTGCAGTGCAATTCTCAACCACGGCTAGAAATGAAGGATTCCTATCTGGTGATAACGTGTTCCCTTTCACTTCATTTCCTGCAGAGGAACAGGACGCAGGACTCTTCTGGGAGCTCCTAAGTGACGTCAGGACCAGTGTCATCACACCAAACGCTGCTCTGCGATTGAGCTTCAATTCCACGAGGGGTTTACCAAAGTTGTTACATTGGTACTTTATGAGATTCATATAAAAACCAAACTTCTGAGGTGATGCTGCCTCTAAAAATAAAAAGAGTTAATATTACTCATCATAAATCATTTGCAGAATCACTAAAAAGAGAGGTATTGTTGTTAGATGAGATATTCAAGTTTAACATCGTAGGAATATTAAGCGATTCCGATTTGATCTGAAACTTAAATTTTCTTATGGAAGTGGAAAGGTATTTTTAACTGATTTACCCACTAAGCCATTGAACGAAATTCATTGTATACCTAAGCTCACTAAACTTTCAGCTTTGTTTAGATTAGTGATACAGCATGGAAACAGGCCCTTCAGCCCAAACCGACCTGTTCATACTAGTTCTGTTATCGCACTTTCTCATCCACTCCCTATACACTAGGGTCAATTTAAAGAGGGCAGATTAACCTGCAAACCTGCACGTCTTTGGGGTGGCCTTTATAACAAGGCCACTCCACATGTTGGCCTTTATAACAAGAGGAATCGAATATGGGAGCAAAGAGGTCCTTCTGCAGTTGTACAGATCCCTAGTGAGATCACACCTGGATTATTGTGTGCAGTTTTGGTCCCCTAATATGAGGAAGGACATTCTTGCTATTGAAGGAGTGCAGCGTAGGTTTACAAGGTTAATTCCCGGGATGGCGGGACTGTCATATGCTGAGAGAATGGAGCAGCTGGGCTTGTACACTCTGGAGTTTAGAAGGATGAGAGGATATCTCATTGAAACATATAAGATTGTTATGGGCTTGGACACGCTAGAGGCAGGAAACATGTTCCCGATGTTGGGGGAGTCCAGAACCAGGGGCCACAGTTTAAGAAAAAGGAATAAGCCATTTAGAACGGAGATGAGGAAACACTTTTTCTCACAGAGAGTGGCGAGTCTGTGGAATTCTCTGCCTCAGAGGGCGGTGGAGGCAGGTTCTCTGGATGCTTTCAAGAGAGAGCTAGATGGGGCTCTTAAAAATAGCGAAGTCATGGGATATGGGGAGAAGGCAGGATCGGGGCACTGATTGGGGATGATCAGCCATGATCACATTGAATGGCTGTGCTGGCTCGAAGGGCCGAATGGCCTACTCCTGCACCTATTGTCTATTGTTGAATGTTACATTTGTAACAGTAATAAACCTCTTGATAAAGCCATGGGACGTGAAGACATTAAATGAAATGTACAAGTTAAATCAATAATAAATAGGTATGACTAAAATAGGGTTGACCCATTATAAACGCACTTACTGGCATGCCTCTGTGTTAAACAGGCATCACATGATTTGGCTGCTGGTGCATTGATTAGAGTACAAAGGTGACACGTCCACTCTTCCTCTTCTTGTTTGTCAATGGTATCGGTAGACTGACATAGAGAGCCCTGTGCCCAAGTGACCAGGCTATTCCGTTGAGGAAAATTACTGTTTAGAAACAAAATTTGTTTAGGCTCAGCTTTGCATGTTATCCAATCTGATTAGATAATACTAGAAATAAATACAATCAAGTCAAACTTAAATACAACAGATAGAGCAAAAGGGAAGATACAGAGTGCAGAATATAGTTCTCAGCATTGTAGCGGATCAGTTCCAGAAACAAAGGCCAATGTCCGCAATGGGGTAGAGGTGAATTGGACAGTAGCCCAGCCTGATAACAGAGGGAAAGAAGCTATTCCCGAGTCTGGTGGTGCACACTTTCTTCTGTATCTCCTGCCTGACGAGAGCAGGGAGATGAAGGAATAACCAGGATGGAAAAGGTCTTTGATAACATTGGCTGCCTTCCTGACAGAGAGTGAAGAGTAGATTAGTTAATGGTGGGAAATCTGGTCAGTGTGATGGACTGGCGGCATCTACAACTCTCTGCGATGTGTTGTGATCTTGGACAGAGTTGTTCCCAAACCAAGATGTGATGGTACCCGACAGTATGTGCGCAAGTTAGAGGAGCATGTCATATTTCGCTTGAGTAGTTTGCACCCCAACGGCATGAACGTTGACTTCACTAATTTTAGATAGCCCTTGCTTTCTCACTCCTTCCCAGTTCTTCCACGTCCTACTGTCTCCGCCTACTTCTTTCCTTCTCTCCATAGACGCTGCCGCACCCACTGAGTATCTCCAGCATTTTTTGTCTACCTTAGTAGGTTTTCTATATTCATTGGTGACTCGGACTATCTTTGATCAAAATTTGCTGGCTTAACCTTGTGCTAAACGTTATTCCCTTACCATGTATCCATATACAGTAATGGTTGTAATAATGTATTGTCTTTCTGCTGACTGGTTAGCACGCAGTTAGAAGTTTTTTACTGTACCTCGGTACACGTGACAATAAACTAAACTGAACTATAGTGTATGTGTAGATGTTTGAGAAAGTCATTGGAGACATGAACAATTTCCTCACTCCTCAGGAAGTAGAGTCTATTGTGTGTCTTTTTGGCTGTTGCATCAGTGGGTCTGGTTCATGTTAAAAGCCTAAATAATGCCATAGATATTAAAGTTAGATTTAGCTCTTAGGGCTAAGGGAATCAAGGGACATGGGGGGGGGAAGCCAGAACTGGGTACTGATTGGGGATGATCAGCCATGATCACATTGAATGGCGGTTCTCGTCGAAGGGCCGAATGGCCTACTCCTGCACCTATTTTCTAAAACAGATTGTTCAGAAAAGAAAATGCTATTCCCCTTATAACCTTATGGGAAAAGTGTCAGAATTTAAGATTTTATTTCAATAACAGCGTGCTTATTTACACTGTATTCACAGACAATGCAATAGAGTTTAGAAATAAAGACACCACCGTGTCCACCAACTCCAGAGCCAAATATAAAACTCAGCCGGCCGGGCGGCACCTGCGAGGGAACGGACCAGGAGCCGCCCCGGGCCAGGGCTCCCCCCCCAACAGGAAGGAACCGCAGATGCAGCCGTCCCTGTAAAACGCCAAATAATTCCGGGAATGCCGAGGCAAAAGGGTGAGAGAGAGAGGGAGTGAGAGAGTAAGAGAGAGAGAGAGAGAGAGACGAGATAGGGAGCGTGAGAGAGAGCGCGCGAGAGAGAGAGAGGGAGGGAGGGAGAGAGCGAAAGACAGAGAGACACAGCGAGAGAGGGAGAGAGGGGAGAGAGACAGAGAGCGAGACAGAGGGACACCAGCCCCCCAACCCCAAGCACCGCGGCAAACCAACGCCAACAAAAACACTCATCTTGAAACCCAAAACACCAATGGATTTAATCTGTTACAATCCCCAGAGGTACAGCATGACCCTTTCCATTCCTGCATTTTCCAAGCAGCAAGATCCCAAGTCAACCCCACAGGGCCACCACCCCTCCATTGGCGTGGCATGCCAACGAAACAGGAAGTTGGGCCGATCCCGGCCGCTCCTACCTGCCCGCTGAACCTTGGCCGGTACAGCGGTGACTCATTGTTACGATTATCTTTGGTCGATTTTGCCTTGTTAAATACGGACTTTAAATAAATCTGTATTTAACAACACAAAATCGCACATCTTATCGCATTTCCGTATAAAATCCGGAAAATCCGTACTATTTGGCAGCTCTGCAAGGACTGAAGCAGGCCTCTGAATATACAATTTTTCAACAAAGTAAAACAGGCAAACCAATTAAGGTACCCTGAGTGGTGACGCCAATGCCATCACAACCGTTTGACTGCATACAGATTGATCGAGCCGCTAAACCCCAATGCCAGCTGCTGAACCCCAGCGCCAGCCGCTGAACCTCAACGCCAGCCGCTAAACCTCAACGCCAGCCGCTAAACCTCAACGCCAGCCGCTAAACCGCAACGCCAGCCGCTAAATCCCAACGCCAGCCGCTCACCCCCAACGCCAGCCAATAACCCCCAAAGCCAGCCACTAACCCCCAACGCCAGCCGCTAAACACCAACAGCGGCCGTTAAACATCAACGGCAGCCGTTCAACACCAACGGCAGCCGTTAAACACCAACGGCAGCCGTTAAACACCAACGGCAGCCGTTAAACACCAACGGCAGCCGTTAAACACCAACGGCAGCCGCTATACCGCAATGCCAGCCGCTGCACCCCAACGCCAGCCGCTAAACACCAACGCCAGCCGTTAAACACCAACGGCAGCCGCTAAACCCCAACGCCAGCCGCTATACCCCAAAGCAGTTCCTAAACCCCAACGCCATGCGCTGCACCCCAACGCCATCCGCGAATCCCCAACGCAAGCCGCTGCACCCCAACGCTAGCCTCGAAAACCCAACGCCAGCCGTTCAACCACAATGCCAGCCGCTGCCTCCAAAGTCAGCCTCGAAAACCCGCCAGCCGCTAAATCCCAACGCCAGCCGCTCAACCCAACGCCCGCTGCTCAACCCCAACGCCAGCGGCTAAACCCCAACGCCAGCCGCTAAACCCCAAAGCCAGCCGTTACACAACGCCAGCCGCTAAATCTCAACGCCGGCCACTAAACCACTACGCCGGCCGCTAAACAACAAGGCCGGCCGCTGCACCCCAATGCCTGCCGCTGCACCCCAACACCTGCCGTTGCACCCAACACCTGCCGCTAACCCCAACGCCAGCCGCTCAACCCCAACACCAGCCGATAACCCCCAAAGCCAGCCGCAAACCCCCAACGGCAGCCGCTAAACACCAACGGCAGCCGTTAAACATCAACGGCAGCCGTTAAACATCAACGGCAGCCGCTAAACACCAACGGCAGCCATTAAATACCAACGGCAGCCGCTAAACCCCAACGGAAGCCGCTAAACCCCAACGCCAGCCGCTGAACCCCAACGCCAGCCGCTGAACGCCAACGCCAGCCGCTGAACCCCAGCTCCAGCCGCTGAACCCCAGCACCAGCTGCTGAACCCCAACGCCAGCCGCTATTCCCCGCCAGCTGCTAAACCCCAACGGCAGCCGCTAAACCCCAACGCCAGCCGATCAACTCCAACGGCAGATGATCAACCTCGAAGCCAGCCGCTAAACCCCGACGCCAGCCTCGCAACCTCAATGCCATCCTCGCAACCTCAACGTCAGCGCTGAATGCCAACGCCTGCCGCTGAACCCCAGCGCCAGCCGCTAAACCCCAACGCCAGCTGTTAAACCCCAACGCCAGCTGCTAAATCCCAATGCCAGCCGCTAAACCGCAACGGCAGCTGTTAAACCCCAACGCCAGCTGTTAAACCCCAATGCCAGCTGCTAAACCCCAATGCCAGCCGCTAAACCGCAACTCCAGCCGCTAAATCCCAACGCCAGCCGCAAAACCCCAACGCCAGCTGCTAAACCCCAACGCCAGCCGCAAAACCCCAAAGACAGCCGCTAAATCCCAACGCCAGCCGCTAATCCCCAATGCCAGCCGCTGCACCACAACGCCAGGCAGCCTCGAAAACCAAACGGCAGCCGCTCAACCCCAGCGCCAGCCGCTAAACCCCAACGCCAGCTGTTAAACCCCAACGCCAGCTGCTAAATCCCAATGCCAGCCGCTAAACCGCAACGGCAGCTGTTAAACCCCAACGCCAGCTGTTAAACCCCAATGCCAGCTGCTAAACCCCAATGCCAGCCGCTAAACCGCAACTCCAGACGCTAAATCCCAACGCCAGCCGCAAAACCCCAACGCCAGCTGCTAAACCCCAACGCCAGCCGCAAAACCCCAAAGACAGCCGCTAAATCCCAACGCCAGCCGCTAATCCCCAATGCCAGCCGCTGCACAACGCCAGGCAGCCTCGAAAACCAAACGGCAGCCGCTCAACCCCAACGGCAGCCGCTCAACCCCAACGTCAGCCGCTCAACCCCAACGTCAGCCGCTCAACCACATCTCCAGCCGCTCAACCCCAACACCAGCCGCTCAACCCCAACGGCAGCCGGTAAACCCCAACGGCAGCAGCAAAACCCCAACGTCAGCCTCGAAACCCCAACGGCCGCCGCAAAACCCCAACGGCAGCCTCGAAACCCCATCACCAGCCGCTAAATCCCCACCAGCCGCTAAACCCCAACGCCAGCCGGTAAACACCAACGGCAGCCATTAAACACCAACGCCAGCCGCTAAACCCCAAAGCCAGCCGCTATACCCCAAAGCCAGCCGCTATACCCCAAAGTAGTTGCTAAACCCCAAGCCCATCCGCTACACCCCAACGGCATCCGCTGCATCCCAACCCCTCACCCCAACGTAGGCCGCTCAACCCCAACGCCACCCGCTAAAGACCAACGGCAGTCGCTAAACCCCATTGCCAGCTGCTAAACCACATTGCCAGCCGCTCAACCCCCCCAGCCCCGAAACCTCAATGGCAGCCCCGAAAGTCCACCGCCAGCCGCTCAACCCCAACCGCAGCCGCTCAACCCCAACGGCAGCCTCGAAACCCCAACGGCAGCCTCGAAACCCCAACGGCAGCCTCGAAACCCCAACAGCAGCCTCTGAACCCCGCCAGCCTCTGAACCCCAACGCCAGCCGCGAAGCCCCAACGCCAGCCGCGAAGCCCCAACGCCAGCCGCTAACCCCTAAAGCCAGCCGCTAACCCTCAACGCCAGCCGGTCAACCCCAATGCCAGCCGCTCAACCCCACCGCCAGCCGCTCAACCCCAACGGCAGCCGCTCAACCCCAACGGCAGACTCGAAACCTCAACGGCAGCCTCGAAACCCCAACGGCAGCCTCGAAACCCCAACGGCAGCCTCGAAACGCCAACGCCAGCCTTGAAACCCCAACTCCAGCCTCGAAACCCAAACACCAGCCTCGAAACCGCAACGGCAGCCTCGAATCCCCAACGCCAGCCTCGAAACCCCAACGCCAGCCTCCATACCACAACCCCGATACACCAACTCAGCCTCGAAACCCCAACGCCAGCTTCAAAACCACAACGCCAGCCAAGGTACCCCAACGCCAGCCACGGAACCCCAACGCCAGCCTCGGAACCCCAACGCCAGCCGCGAAACACCAGCCGCGAAACACCAGCCGCGAAACCCCAAAACCAGCCGCTAATCCCCAACGCCACCCGCTAACCCCCAACGCCAGCCGCTAACCCCAAACGCCAGCAGCTCAACCCCAACGCCAGCTGCTCAACTCCAACGCCAGCCGCTCAACCCGAACGCCTGCAGCTAAACCGCAACGGCAGCCGCTAAACCCCAACGTCACTAGAGACCCCAACGCCAGCCTCGAAACCCCAACGGCAGCCTCGAAACCCCAACGCCAGCCTCGAAACCCCAACGCCAGCCTCGAAACCCCAACGCCAGCCGCGAAAACCCCAACGCCACCCGCTACCCCCCAACGCCAGCCGCTAATCCCCAACGCCAGCCGTGAAGCCTCAACGTCAGCCGCGAAGCCCCAACGCCAGGCCCTAACCCTAAATCCAGCCACTAACCCCCAACGCCAGCCGCTCAACCCCAACGCCAGCCGCACAAACCCAACGCCTGCAGGTAAACCCCAACGGCAGCCGCTAAACCCCAACGGCAGCATCGAAACCCCAACGGCAGCCTCGGAACCCCAACTGCAGCCTCTGAACCCCAACGGCAGCTGCAGAACCCCAACGCCAGCCACGAAACCCCAACGACAGCCGCTAACCCCCAACGACAGCTGCTAAACCCCAACGGCAGCCGCTAAACCCCAATGCCAGCCGATCAACTCCAACGGCAGATGATCAACCTCGACGCCAGCCGCTAAGCCCCGACGCCAGCCTCGCAACCACAATGCCATCCTCGCAACCCCAACGTCAGCGCTGAATGCCAACGCCAGCCGCTGAACCCCAGCGCCAGCCGCTAAACCCCAACGCCAGCTGCTAAACCCCAACGCCAGCTGCTAAACCGCAACGGCAGCTGCTAAACCCCAACGGCAGCTGTTATACCCCAAAGCAGTTGCTAAACCCCAAGCCCATCCGCTACACCCCAACGCCATCCGCTGCACCCCAACGCAAGCCGCTGCACCCCAACGCCATCCCCGAAAACCCAACGGCAGCCGCTCAGCGCCAACGCCAGCCGCTGCACCCCAACGTCAGCCTCAAAAAACCAACGCCAGCTGCTGCACCACAACGCCAGCCGCTGCACCCCAATGCCAGGCAGCCTCGAAACCCCAAAGGCAGCCGCTCAACCCCAACGGCAGCCGCTCAACCACCGCCAGCCGTTCAACCCCAACGCCAGCCGCTCAACCCCAACGGCAGCCGCTCAACCCCAACCGGCAGCCGCTCAACCCCAACGGCAGCCTCGAAACCCCAACGCCAGCCACGAAACACCAACGCCAGCCTCGATACCCCAACGCCAGCCGCGAAAACCACAACACCACCCGCTACCCCCAACGCCAGCCGCTAATCCCCAACGCCAGCCGCTAAACCCCCAACGCCAGCCGCTCAACCCGAACGCCTGCAGGTAAACCCCAACGGCAGCTGCTAAACCCCAACGGCAGCATCGAAACCCCAACGGCAGCCTCGAAACCCCAACGGCAGGCCCGAAACGCCAACGCCAGCCGCGAAGCCCCAACGCCTGCAGGTACACCCCAACGCCTGCAACTAAACCCCAACGCCAGCCAAGAAACCTCAACGCCAGCCTCGGAACCCCAACGCCAGCCTCGGAACCCCCAACGCCAGCCGCTCAACCCCAACGCCAGCCTCTGAACCCCAACGCCAGCCTCTGAAAACCAACGCCAGCCTCTAACCCCAACTCCAGCCTCTGAACCCCAACGCCAGCCCCTGAACCCCAACGCCAGCCGCGAAACCTCAACGTCAGCCGCGAAGCCCCAACGCCAGCCCCTAACCCCTAAATCCAGCCGCTAACCCCCAACGCCAGCCTCGGAAACCCAACGCCAGCCTCTGAACCCCAACGCCAGCCTCTGAACACCAACGCCAGCCTCTGAACCCCAACGCCAGCCTCTGAATCCCAACGCCAGCCTCTGAACCCCAACGCCAGCCTCGAAAACCCAACTCCAGCCTCGAAACCCCAACGGCAGCCACTCAACCCCAACGTCAGCCGCTCAACCACATCTCCAGCCGCTCAACCCAAACGGCAGCCGCTAAACCCCCAACGGCCGCCGCAAAACCCCAACGTCAGCCTCGCAACCTCAACACCAGCCGCTCAACCCCAAACGGCAGCCGCTCAACCCCAACACCAGCCGCAAAACCCCAACGTCAGCCTCGAAACCCCAAAGGCCGCCGCGAAACCCCAACGGCAGCCTCGAAACCCCAACGGCAGCCTCGAAACCCCATCGCCAGCCGCTAACCCTCAACGCCAGCCGCTCAACCCCAATGCCAGCCGCTCAACCCCAACGCCTGCAGGTAAACCCCAACGGCAGCCGCTAAACCCCAACGGCAGCCTCGAAACCCCAACGGCAGCCTCGAAACCCCAACGGCAGCCTCGAAACCCCAACGGCAGCCTCGAAACCCCAACGGCAGCCTCGAAACGCCAACGCCAGCCTCGAAACCCCAATTCAGCCTCGAAACCCCAACGCCAGCTTCGAAACCACAACGTCAGCCACGGAACCCCAACGCCAGCCAAGGAACCACAACGCCAGCCTCGGAACCCCACCGCCAGCCGTTGAACCCCAAAGCCAGCCTCTGAACCCCAACGCCAGCCTCTGAACCCCAACGCCAGCCGCAAAAACGCCAACGCCAGCCGCGAAACACCAGCCGCGAAACCCCAACACCAGCCGCTAAGCCCCAACGCCAGCCGCTAATACCCAACGCCAGCCGCTAATCCCCAACGCCAGCCGCTAACCCAAACGCCAGCAGCTCAACCCCAACGCCAGTCGCTCAACCCGAACGCCTGCAGCTAAACCGCAATGGCAGCCGCTAAACCCCAACGTCACTAGAAACCCCAACGCCAGCCTCGAAACCCCAACGGCAGCCTCGAAACCCCAACACCACCCGCTACCCCCAACGCCAGCCTCTAATCCCCAACGCCAGCCGCTCAACCCCCAACGCCAGCCGCTCAACCCGAACGCTTGCAGGTAAACCCCAACGGCAGCTGCTAAACCCCAACGGCAGGTTCGAAACCCCAACGGCAGCATCTAAACCCCAACGGCAGCCTCGAAACCCCAACGGCAGGCCCGAAACGCCAACGCCAGCCGCGAAGCCCCAACGCCTGCAGGTACACCCCAACGCCTGCAGCTAAACCCCAACGGCAGCCAAGAAACCCCAACGCCAGCCTTGAAACCCCAACGGCAGCCTCGAAACCCCAACGGCAGCCTCGAAACCCCAACGGCAGCCTCGAAACCCCAACTCAGCCTCGAAACCCCAACGCCAGCTTCGAAACCACAACGCCAGCCACGGAACCCCAACGCCAGCCTCGGAACCCCACCGCCAGCCGCTGAACCCCAAAGCCAGCCTCTGAACCCCAACGCCAGCCTCTGAACCCCAACGCCAGCCGCAAAAACGCCAACGCCAGCCGCGAAACACCAGCCGCGAAACACCAACACCAGCCGCTAAGCCCCAACGCCAGCCGCTAATACCCAACGCCAGCCGCTAATCCCCAACGCCAGCCGCTAACCCCAAACGCCAGCAGCTCAACCCCAACGCCAGCCGCTCAACCCGAACGCCTGCAGCTAAACCACAACGGCAGTCGCTAAACCCCAACGTCACTAGAAACCCCAACGCCAGCCTCGAAACCCCAACGCCAGCCACGAAACACCAACGCCAGCCTCGATACCCCAACGCCAGCCGCGAAAACCCCAACACCACCCGCTACCCCCAACGCCAGCCGCTAATCCCCAACGCCAGCCGCTCAACCCCCAACGCCAGCCGCTCAACCCGAACGCCTGCAGGTAAACCCCAACGGCAGCTGCTAAACCCCAACGGCAGCATCGAAACCCCAACGGCAGCCTCGAAACCCCAACGGCAGGCCCGAAACGCCAACGCCAGCCGCGAAGCCCCAACGCCTGCAGGTACACCCCAACGCCTGCAGGTACACCCCAACGCCTGCAGCTAAACCCCAACGGCAGCCAAGAAACCCCAACACCAGCCTCGGAACCCCAACGCCAGCCTCGGAACCCCCAACGCCAGCCGCTCAACCCCAACGCCAGCCTCTGAACCCCAACGCCAGCCGCGAAACCCCAACGTCAGCCGCAAAGCCCCAACGCCAGCCCCTAACCCCTAAATCCAGCCGCTAACCCCCAACGCCAGCCTCGGAACACCAACGCCAGCCTCGGAACCCCAACGCCAGCCTCTGAACCCCAACGCCAGCCTCTGAACCCCAACGCCAGCCTCTGAACCCCAACGCCAGCCTCTGAATCCCAACGCCAGCCTCTGAACCCCAACGCCAGCCTCAAAACCCCAACTCCAGCCTCCATACCCCAACCTCGATACACCCTCAGCCTCGAAACCCCAACGCCAGCTTCGATACCCCAACGGCAGGCCAAGAAAAGCCAACGCCAGCCGCGAAGCCCCAACGCTTGCAGCTAAACCCCAACGTCAGCCAAGAAACCCCAATGGCAGCCAAGAAACCCCAACGCCAGCCTCGGAACCCCAACGCCAGCCTCGGAACCCCAATGCCAACCTCGGAACCCCAATGCCAGCCTCGGAACCCCAGCGCCAGCCTCGGAACCCCAACGCCAGCCTCGGAACCCCAATGCCAGCCTCAGAACCCCAACGCCAGCCTCTGAACCCCAACGCCAGCCGCGAAGCGCCAACGTCAGCCGCGAAGCCCCAACGCCAGCAGCTACCTCTAAATACAGCTGCTAACCCCCAACGCCAGCCGCTCAACCCCAACGCCAGCCGCACAACCCCAACGCCTGCAGGTAAACCCGAACGGCAGCCGCTAAACCCCAACGGCAGCCTCGAAACCCCAACGGCAGCCTCGAAACCCCAACGGCAGCCTCGGAACCCCAACGCCAGCCTCTGAACCCCATCGCCAGCCTCTGAACCCCTACGCCAGCCTCTGAACCCCTACGCCAGCCTCTGAACCCCAACGGCAGCCGCGGAACCCCAACGCCAGCCACGAAACCCCAACGACAGCCGCTAACCCCCAACGACAGCCGCTAACCCCCAAGGACAGCCGCTAACCCCCAACGACAGCCGCTAACCCCCAAGGACAGCCGCTAACCCCCAACAGCAGCCTCGAAATCCCAACGGCAGCCACTAACCCCCAACGCCAGCCGCTCAACCCCCAATGCCAGCCGCTAACCCCCAACGCCAGCCGCTAACCCCCAACGCCAGCCGCTCAACCCCAACGCCAGCCGCTGAACCCCAACGCCAGCCTTGGGACTCCAACACCAGCCTCTGAACCCCAACACCAGCCTCTGAATCCCAACGCCAGCCTCTGAACCCCAACGCCAGCCTCTGAACTCCAACGCCAGCCGCTGAACCCCAACGGCAGCCGCTGAACCCCAACGGCAGCCACTAAACGCCAACGCCAGCCTCGAAGCCCCAACGCCAGCCGCTAACCCCCAATGCCAGCCGCTACCCCCCAGCGCCAGCCGCTCAACCCCCAGCGCCAGCCGCTCAACCCCCAGCGCCACCCGCTCAACCCCCAACGCCAGCCGCTCAACCCCCAACGCCAGCCGGTAAACCCGAACGCCTGCAGGTAAACCCCAACACCTGCAGGTAAACCCCTACACCAGCCTCAAAACTCAAACTGCAGCCTCGAAACCACAATGGCATCCTCGGTACTCCAACGGCCGCCGCGAAACCCCAACGGCAGCCTCGAAACCCCAAGGGCAGCCTCGAAACCCCATCGCCAGCCGCTAAACCCCCGCCAGCCGCTAAACCCCAATGCCAGCCGCTAAACACCAACGGCAGCCATTAAACACCAACGCCAGCCGCTAAACCCCAAAGCCAGCCGCTATACCCCAAAGCAGTTGCTAAACCCCAAGCCCATCCGCTACACCCCAACGCCATCCGCTGCACCCCAACGCAAGCAGCTGCACCCCAACGCCATCCCCGAAAACCCAACGGCAGCCGCTCAGCGCCAACGCCAGCCGCTGCACCCCAACACCAGCCTCAAAAAACCAACGCCAGCTGCTGCACCACAACGCCAGCCGCTGCACCCCAATGCCAGGCAGCCTCGAAACCCCAATGGCAGCCGCTCAACCCCAACGGCAGCCGCTCAACCACCGCCAGCCGTTCAACGCCTGCAGGTAAACCCCAACGGCAGCCGCTAAACCCCAACGGCAGCCTCGAAACCCCAACGGCAGACTCGAAACCCCAACAGCAGCCTCGAAAGCCCAACGGCAGCCTCGAAACCCCAACGGCAGCCTCGAAACCCCAACGGCAGCCTCGAAACGCCAACGCCAGCCTCGAAACCCCAACTCAGCCTCGAAACCCCAACGCCAGCTTCGAAACCACAACGCCAGCCACGGAACCCCAACGCCAGCCACGGAACCCCAACGCCAACCTCGGAACCCCACCGCCAGCCGCTGAACCCCAAAGCCAGCCGCTGAACCCCAACGCCAGCCTCTGAACCCCAACGCCAGCCGCAAAAACGCCAACGCCAGCCGCGAAACCCCAACACCAGCCGCTAAGCCCCAACGCCAGCCGCTAATACCCAACGCCAGCCGCTAATCCCCAACGCCAGCCGCTAATCCCCAACGCCAGCCGCTAACCCCAAACGCCAGCAGCTCAACCCCAACGCCAGCCGCTCAACCCGAACGCCTGCAGCTAAACCGCAACGGCAGTCGCTAAACCCCAACGTCACTAGAAACCCCAACGCCAGCCTCGAAACCCCAACGCCAACCTCGAATCCCCAACGCCAGCCACGAAACACCAACGCCAGCCTCGATACCCCAACGCCAGCCGCGAAAACCCCAACACCAACCGCTACCCCCAACGCCAGCCGCTAATCCCCAACGCCAGCCGCTCAACCCCCAACGCCAGCCGCTCAACACGAACGCCTGCAGGTAAACCCCAACGGCAGCTGCTAAATCCCAGCGGCAGCATCGAAACCCCAACGGCAGCCTCGAAACCCCAACGGCAGGCCCGAAACGCCAACGCCAGCCGCGAAGCCCCAACGCCTGCAGGTACACCCCAACGCCTGCAGCTAAACCCCAACGGCAGCCAAGAAACCCCAACGCCAGCCTCGGAACCCCAACGCCAGCCTCGGAACCCCCAACGCCAGCCGCTCAACCCCAACGCCAGCCTCTGAACCCCAACGCCAGCCGCGAAACCCCAACGTCAGCCGCGAAGCCCCAACGCCAGCCCCTAACCCCTAAATCCAGCCGCTTACCCCCAACGCCAGCCTCGGAACCCCAACGCCAGCCTCGGAACCCCAACGCCAGCCTCTGAACCCCAACGCCAGCCTCTGAACCCCAACGCCAGCCTCTGAATCCCAACGCCAGCCTCTGAACCCCAACGCCAGCCTCGAAACCCCAACTCCAGACTCGAAACACCAACGGCCAACCTCGAAACCCCAACGGCAGCCTCGAATCCTCAACGCCAGCCTCAAAACCCCAACGCCAGCCTCCATACCCCAACCTCGATACACCGTCAGCCTCGAAACCCCAACGCCAGCTTCGAAACCCCAACGGCAGGCCAAGAAAAGCCAACGCCAGCCGCGAAGCCCCAACGCCTGCAGCTAAACCCCAATGTCAGCCAAGAAACCCCAATGGCAGCCAAGAAACCCCAACGCCAGCCTCGGAACCCCAACGCCAGTCTCGGAACCCTAATGCCAGCCTCGGAACCCCAATGCCAGCCTCGGAACCCCAGCGCCAGCCTCGGAACCCCAACGCCACCCTCGGAACCCCAATGCCAGCCTCGGAACCCAGCCTCGGAACCCCAACGCCAGCCTCTGAACCCCAACGCCAGCCGCGAAGCACCAACGTCAGCCGCGAAGCCCCAACGCCAGCAGCTACCTGTAAATACAGCTGCTAACCCCCAACGCCAGCCGCTCAACCCCAACGCCAGCCGCACAACCCCAACGCCTGCAGGTAAACCCGAACGGCAGCCGCTAAACCCCAATGGCAGCCTCGAAACCCCAACGGCAGCCTCGAAACCCCAACTGCAGCCTCGGAACCCCAACGCCAGCCTTTGAACCCCATCGCCAGCCTCTGAACCCCTACGCCAGCCTCTGAACCCCAACGGCAGCCGCTGAACCCCAACGCCAGCCACGAAACCCCAACAACAGCCGCTAACCCCCAACGACAGCCGCTAACCCCCAAGGACAGCCGCTAACCCCCAACGACAGCCGCTAACCCCCAAGGACAGCCTCTAACCCCCAACAGCAGCCTCGAAATCCCAACGGCAGCCACTAACCCCCAACGCCAGCCGCTCAACCCCAATGCCAGCCGCTAACCCCCAACGCCAGCCGCTAACCCCCAACGCCAGCCGCTCAACCCCAACGCCAGCCGCTGAACCCCAACGCCAGCCTTGGGACTCCAACGCCAGCCTCTGAACCCCAACACCAGCCTCTGAATCCCAACGCCAGCCTCTGAACCCCAACGCCAGCCTCTGAACTCCAACGCCAGCCGCTGAACCCCAACGGCAGCCGCTGAACCCCAACGGCAGCCACTAAACGCCAACGCCAGCCTCGAAGCCCCAACGCCAGCCGCTAACCCCCAATGCCAGCCGCTACCCCCCAGCGCCAGCCGCTCAACCCCCAGCGCCAGCCGCTCAACCCCAGCGCCAGCCGCTCAAACCCCAACGCCAGCCGCTCAACACCCAACGCCAGCCGGTAAACCCGAACGCCTGCAGGTAAACCCCAACACCTGCAGGTAAACCCCAACACCAGCCTCAAAACTCAAACTGCAGCCTCGAAACCACAACGGCATCCTCGGTACTCCAACGGCAGCCTCGAAATCCCAACGCCAGCCTCGGAACCCCAACGCTAGCCTCTGAACTCCAACGCCAGCCTCTGAACTCCAACGCCAGCCTCTGAACGCCAGCCTCTGAACGCCAGCCTCTGAACCCCAACCTCTGAACCCCAACGCCAGTCTCTACACCAACGCCAGCCACTAAACCCCAACGCCAGCCTCGAAACCCCAACTCCAGCCTCGAAACCCCAACGGCCAGCCTCGAAACCCCAATGGCATCCTCGAATCCCCAACGCCAGCCTCGAAACCCCAACGCCAGCCTCCATACCCCAACCTCGATACACCCTCAGCCTCGAAACCCCGCCAGCTTCGAAACCCCAACGGCAGGCCCAAAACGCCAACGCCAGCCCCGGAACCCCAACGCCAGCCCCGAAACGCCAATGCCAGCCGCGAAGCCCCAACGCCAGCCGCGAAGCCACAACGCCTGCCGCGAGGCCCCAACGCCAGCCGCGAAGCTACAACGCCAGCCGCGAAGCACCAACGGCAGCCGCTAAACCCCAACGGCAGCCCCGAAACCCCAACGGCAGCCTCGAAACCCCAACGCAAGCCTCGGGATTCCGCCAGCCTCGAAACCCCAACGCCAGCCTCGAAACCTCAACACCACCCTCGAAACCCCAACGCCAGCCCCGAAACCCCAACACCAGCTGAGAAGCCCTAACGCCAGCCGCGAAGCCCCATCGCCAGGCGCTAACCTCCAACGCCAGCCGCTAACCCCCAACGCCAGCCGCTCAACCCCCAACGCCTGCCGCTCAACCCCAACGCCTGCCGCTCAACACCAACGCCAGCCTCTGAACCCCAACGCCAGCCTCTTATCCCCAACGGCAGCCTCGAAACCCCAACGCCAGCCTCGAAACCCCAACGCCAGCCTCGAAACCCCAACGCTAGCCGATGAACCCCAACGCCAGCCCCGGAACCCCAACGCCAGCCCCGAAACGCCAACGCCAACGCCAGCCGCGAAGCCCCAACGCCATCCACGAAGCCCCAACGCCAGCCGCTCAACCCCAACGCCTGCAGCTAAAGCCCAACGGCAACCTCGAAACCCCAACGCCAGCCTCTGAACCCCAACGCCAGCCTCCGAACCCCAACGCCAGCCGCTGAACCCTAATGCTAGCCGATGAACCCCAACGCCAGCCCCGAAATGCCAGCCAGCCGCGAAGCCCCAACGCCGTCCACGAAGCCCCAACGCCAGCCGCGAAGCCCCAACGCCAGCCGCGAAGCCCCAACGCCATTCGCGAAGCACCAACGCCAGCCGCTAACCATCAACAACAGCCGCTGAACTCCCAACCGCTCAACCCCAACGCCTGCAGCTAAACCCCAACGGCAGCCGCTAAACCCCAACGGTAGCCTCTAAACCCCAACGGCAGCCCCGAAACCCCAACGGCAGCCTCAAATCCCAAAGGCCAGCCTCGAAACCCCAGCGCCAGCCTCTGAAACCCAACCACAGCCTCTGAACCCCAACGCCAGCCTCGGAACCCCAACGCCAGCCTCGGAACCCCAACGTCAGCCTCGGAATCCCTACGCCAGCCTCGGGACACCAACGGCAGCCTCGGGACTCAAACGCCAGCCTCTGAACCCCAACGCCAGCCGCGAAGCCCCAACGCCAGCCTCCAAACCCCAACGCCAGCCTCCAAACCCCAACCGCGAAGCCCCAACGCCAGCCGCGAAGCCCCATCGCCAGCCGCTAACCCCCAACGCCAGCCGCTCAACCCCCGCCAGCCCCTCAACGCCTGCAGCTAAACACCAACGGCAGCGTCGGAACCCCAACGGCAGCCTCGAAACCCCAACGGCAGCCTCGAAACCCCAACGGCACCCTCGAAACCCCAACGGCACCCTCGAAACCCCAACGGCAGCCTCGAATCCCCAACGGCAGCCTCGAAAACCCCAACGGCAGCCTCGAAACCCGAACGGCAGCCTCGAATCCCCAACGCCAGCCTCTGAACCCCACCGCCAGCCTCGGGACTCCAACGCCAGCCTCGGGACTCCAACGCCAGCCTCTGAACCCCAACGGCAGCCGCTGAACCCCAACGGCAACGCCAGCCGCGAAGCCCCAACACCAGCCTCCAAACCCCAACGCCAGCCTCCAAACCCCAAAGCCAGACTCTGAACCTCAACGCCAGCCTCTGAACCCCAACGCCAGCCTCTGAACCCCAACGCCAGCCTCTAAACCCCAACGCCAGCCTCGAAACCCCAACGCCAGCCTCGAAACCTCAACGCCAGCCTCGAAACCCCAACGGCAGCCCCGAATCCCCAACACCAGCCGAGAAGCCCCAACGCCAGCCGCGAAGCCCCATCGCCCGCCGCTAACCTCCAACGCCAGCCGCTAACCCACAACGCCAGCCGCTCAACCCCCAACGCCTGCCGCTCAACCCCAACGCCTGCAGCTAAACCCCAATGGCAGCCTTTAAACCCCAACGGCAACCTCGAAACCCCAACGGCAGCCTCGGGACCAACGCCAGCCTCGAAACACCAACGCCTGCCTCTGAACCCCAACGCCAGCCTCTGATCCCCAACGGCAGCCTCGAAACCCCAACGCAAGCCTCCGAACCCCAACGCCAGCCGCTGAACCCCAACGCTAGCCGATGAACCCCAACGCCAGCCCCGAAATTCCAATGGCAGCCGCGAAGCCCCAACGCCATCCACGAAGCCCCTACGCCAGCCGCGAAGCCCCAACGCCAGCCGCGAAGCCCCAACGCCATTCGCGAAGCACCAACGCCAGCCGCTAACCATCAACAACAGCCGCTCAACCCCAACCGCTGAACCCCAACGCCTGCAGCTAAACCCCAACGGCAGCCGCTAAACCCCAACGGTAGCCTCTAAACCCCAACGGCAGCCCCGAAACCCCAACGGCAGCCTCAAATCCCAAAGGCCAGCCTCGAAACCCCAACGCCAGCCTCGAAACCCCAACGCCAGCCTCGAAACCTCAACGCCAGCCTCGAAACCCCAACGGCAGCCCCGAATCCCCAACACCAGCCGCTCAACCCCCAACGCCAGCCGGTAAACCCGAACGCCTGCAGGTAAACCCCAACACCTGCAGGTAAACCCCTACACCAGCCTCAAAACTCAAACTGCAGCCTCGAAACCACAATGGCATCCTCGGTACTCCAACGGCCGCCGCGAAACCCCAACGGCAGCCTCGAAACCCCAACGGCAGCCTCGAAACCCCATCGCCAGCCGCTAAACCCCCGCCAGCCGCTAAACCCCAATGCCAGCCGCTAAACACCAACGGCAGCCATTAAACACCAACGCCAGCCGCTAAACCCCAAAGCCAGCCGCTATACCCCAAAGCAGTTGCTAAACCCCAAGCCCATCCGCTACACCCCAACGCCATCCGCTGCACCCCAACGCAAGCAGCTGCACCCCAACGCCATCCCCGAAAACCCAACGGCAGCCGCTCAGCGCCAACGCCAGCCGCTGCACCCCAACACCAGCCTCAAAAAACCAACGCCAGCTGCTGCACCACAACGCCAGCCGCTGCACCCCAATGCCAGGCAGCCTCGAAACCCCAATGGCAGCCGCTCAACCCCAACGGCAGCCGCTCAACCACCGCCAGCCGTTCAACGCCTGCAGGTAAACCCCAACGGCAGCCGCTAAACCCCAACGGCAGCCTCGAAACCCCAACGGCAGACTCGAAACCCCAACAGCAGCCTCGAAAGCCCAACGGCAGCCTCGAAACCCCAACGGCAGCCTCGAAACCCCAACGGCAGCCTCGAAACGCCAACGCCAGCCTCGAAACCCCAACTCAGCCTCGAAACCCCAACGCCAGCTTCGAAACCACAACGCCAGCCACGGAACCCCAACGCCAGCCACGGAACCCCAACGCCAACCTCGGAACCCCACCGCCAGCCGCTGAACCCCAAAGCCAGCCGCTGAACCCCAACGCCAGCCTCTGAACCACAACGCCAGCCGCAAAAACGCCAACGCCAGCCGCGAAACCCCAACACCAGCCGCTAAGCCCCAACGCCAGCCGCTAATACCCAACGCCAGCCGCTAATCCCCAACGCCAGCCGCTAACCCCAAACGCCAGCAGCTCAACCCCAACGCCAGCCGCTCAACCCGAACGCCTGCAGCTAAACCGCAACGGCAGTCGCTAAACCCCAACGTCACTAGAAACCACAACGCCAGCCTCGAAACCCCAACGCCAACCTCGAATCCCCAACGCCAGCCACGAAACACCAACGCCAGCCTCGATACCCCAACGCCAGCCGCGAAAACCCCAACACCAACCGCTACCCCCAACGCCAGCTGCTAATCCCCAACGCCAGCCGCTCAACCCCCAACGCCAGCCGCTCAACACGAACGCCTGCAGGTAAACCCCAACGGCAGCTGCTAAATCCCAACGGCAGCATCGAAACCCCAACGGCAGCCTCGAAACCCCAACGGCAGGCCCGAAACGCCAACGCCAGCCGCGAAGCCCCAACGCCTGCAGGTACACCCCAACGCCTGCAGCTAAACCCCAACGGCAGCCAAGAAACCCCAACGCCAGCCTCGGAACCCCAACGCCAGCCTCGGAACCCCCAACGCCAGCCGCTCAACCCCAACGCCAGCCTCTGAACCCCAACGCCAGCCGCGAAACCCCAACGTCAGCCGCGAAGCCCCAACGCCAGCCCCTAACCCCTAAATCCAGCCGCTTACCCCCAACGCCAGCCTCGGAACCCCAACGCCAGCCTCGGAACCCCAACGCCAGCCTCGGAACTCCAACGCCAGCCTCGGAACCCCCCAACGCCAGCCGCTCAACCCCAACGCCAGCCTCTGAACCCCAACGCCAGCCGCGAAACCCCAACGTCAGCCGCGAAGCCCCAACGCCAGCCCCTAACCCCTAAATCCAGCCGCTTACCCCCAACGCCAGCCTCGGAACCCCAACGCCAGCCTCGGAACCCCAACGCCAGCCTCTGAACCCCAACGCCAGCCTCTGAACCCCAACGCCAGCCTCTGAATCCCAACGCCAGCCTCTGAACCCCAACGCCAGCCTCGAAACCCCAACTCCAGCCTCGAAACACCAACGGCCAACCTCGAAACCCCAACGGCAGCCTCGAATCCTCAACGCCAGCCTCAAAACCCCAACGCCAGCCTCCATACCCCAACCTCGATACACCGTCAGCCTCGAAACCCCAACGCCAGCTTCGAAACCCCAACGGCAGGCCAAGAAAAGCCAACGCCAGCCGCGAAGCCCCAACGCCTGCAGCTAAACCCCAATGTCAGCCAAGAAACCCCAATGGCAGCCAAGAAACCCCAACGCCAGCCTCGGAACCCCAACGCCAGTCTCGGAACCCTAATGCCAGCCTCGGAACCCCAATGCCAGCCTCGGAACCCCAGCGCCAGCCTCGGAACCCCAACGCCACCCTCGGAACCCCAATGCCAGCCTCGGAACCCCAACGCCAGCCTCTGAACCCCAACGCCAGCCGCGAAGCACCAACGTCAGCCGCGAAGCCCCAACGCCAGCAGCTACCTGTAAATACAGCTGCTAACCCCCAACGCCAGCCGCTCAACCCCAACGCCAGCCGCACAACCCCAACGCCTGCAGGTAAACCCGAACGGCAGCCGCTAAACCCCAATGGCAGCCTCGAAACCCCAACGGCAGCCTCGAAACCCCAACTGCAGCCTCGGAACCCCAACGCCAGCCTTTGAACCCCATCGCCAGCCTCTGAACCCCTACGCCAGCCTCTGAACCCCAACGGCAGCCGCTGAACCCCAACGCCAGCCACGAAACCCCAACAACAGCCGCTAACCCCCAACGACAGCCGCTAACCCCCAAGGACAGCCGCTAACCCCCAACGACAGCCGCTAACCCCCAAGGACAGCCTCTAACCCCCAACAGCAGCCTCGAAATCCCAACGGCAGCCACTAACCCCCAACGCCAGCCGCTCAACCCCAATGCCAGCCGCTAACCCCCAACGCCAGCCGCTAACCCCCAACGCCAGCCGCTCAACCCCAACGCCAGCCGCTGAACCCCAATGCCAGCCTTGGGACTCCAACGCCAGCCTCTGAACCCCAACACCAGCCTCTGAATCCCAACGCCAGCCTCTGAACCCCAACGCCAGCCTCTGAACTCCAACGCCAGCCGCTGAACCCCAACGGCAGCCGCTGAACCCCAACGGCAGCCACTAAACGCCAACGCCAGCCTCGAAGCCCCAACGCCAGCCGCTAACCCCCAATGCCAGCCGCTACCCCCCAGCGCCAGCCGCTCAACCCACAGCGCCAGCCGCTCAACCCCCAGCGCCAGCCGCTCAACCCCCAACGCCAGCCGCTCAACACCCAACGCCAGCCGGTAAACCCGAACGCCTGCAGGTAAACCCCAACACCTGCAGGTAAACCCCAACACCAGCCTCAAAACTCAAACTGCAGCCTCGAAACCACAACGGCATCCTCGGTACTCCAACGGCAGCCTCGAAATCCCAACGCCAGCCTCGGAACCCCAACGCTAGCCTCTGAACTCCAACGCCAGCCTCTGAACTCCAACGCCAGCCTCTGAACGCCAGCCTCTGAACGCCAGCCTCTGAACCCCAACCTCTGAACCCCAACGCCAGTCTCTACACCAACGCCAGCCACTAAACCCCAACGCCAGCCTCGAAACCCCAACTCCAGCCTCGAAACCCCAACGGCCAGCCTCGAAACCCCAATGGCATCCTCGAATCCCCAACGCCAGCATCGAAACCCCAACGCCAGCCTCCATACCCCAACCTCGATACACCCTCAGCCTCGAAACCCCGCCACCTTCGAAACCCCAACGGCAGGCCCAAAACGCCAACGCCAGCCCCGGAACCCCAACGCCAGACCCGAAACGCCAATGCCAGCCGCGAAGCCCCAACGCCAGCCGCGAAGCCCCAACGCCTGCCGCGAGGCCCCAACGCCAGCCGCGAAGCTACAACGCCAGCCGCGAAGCACCAACGGCAGCCGCTAAACACCAACGGCAGCCCCGAAACCCCAACGGCAGCCTCGAAACCCCAACGCAAGCCTCGGGATTCCGCCAGCCTCGAAACCCCAACGCCAGCCTCGAAACCTCAACGCCAGCCTCGAAACCCCAACGCCAGCCCCGAAACCCCAACACCAGCCGAGAAGCCCTAACGCCAGCCGCGAAGCCCCATCGCCAGGCGCTAACCTCCAACGCCAGCCGCTAACCCCCAACGCCAGCCGCTCAACCCCCAACGCCTGCCGCTCAACCCCAACGCCTGCCGCTCAACACCAACGCCAGCCTCTGAACCCCAACGCCAGCCTCTTATCCCCAACGGCAGCCTCGAAACCCCAACGCCAGCCTCGAAACCCCAACGCCAGCCTCGAAACCCCAACGCTAGCCGATGAACCCCAACGCCAGCCCCGAAACCCCAACGCCAGCCCCGAAACGCCAACGCCAGCCGCGAAGCCCCAACGCCATCCACGAAGCCCCAACGCCAGCCGCTCAACCCCAACGCCTGCAGCTAAAGCCCAACGGCAACCTCGAAACCCCAACGCCAGCCTCTGAACCCCAACGCCAGCCTCCGAACCCCAACGCCAGCCGCTGAACCCTAATGCTAGCCGATGAACCCCAACGCCAGCCCCGAAATGCCAGCCAGCCGCGAAGCCCCAACGCCGTCCACGAAGCCCCAACGCCAGCCGCGAAGCCCCAACGCCAGCCGCGAAGCCCCAACGCCATTCGCGAAGCACCAACGCCAGCCGCTAACCATCAACAACAGCCGCTGAACTCCCAACCGCTCAACCCCAACGCCTGCAGCTAAACCCCAACGGCAGCCGCTAAACCCCAACGGTAGCCTCTAAACCCCAACGGCAGCCCCGAAACCCCAACGGCAGCCTCAAATCCCAAAGGCCAGCCTCGAAACCCCAGCGCCAGCCTCTGAAACCCAACGACAGCCTCTGAACCCCAACGCCAGCCTCGGAACCCCAACGCCAGCCTCGGAACCCCAACGTCAGCCTCGGAATCCCTACGCCAGCCTCGGGACTCCAACGGCAGCCTCGGGACTCAAACGCCAGCCTCTGAACCACAACGCCAGCCGCGAAGCCCCAACGCCAGCCTCCAAACCCCAACGCCAGCCTCCAAACCCCAACCGCGAAGCCCCAACGCCAGCCGCGAAGCCCCATCGCCAGCCGCTAACCCCCAACGCCAGCCGCTCAACCCCCGCCAGCCCCTCAACGCCTGCATCTAAACACCAACGGCAGCGTCGGAACCCCAACGGCAGCTTCGAAACCCCAACGGCAGCCTCGAAACCCCAACGGCACCCTCGAAACCCCAACGGCACCCTCGAAACCCCAACGGCAGCCTCGAATCCCCAACGGCAGCCTCGAAAACCCCAACGGCAGCCTCGAAACCCGAACGGCAGCCTCGAATCCCCAACGCCAGCCTCTGAACCCCACCGCCAGCCTCGGGACTCCAACGCCAGCCTCGGGACTCCAACGCCAGCCTCTGAACCCCAACGGCAGCCGCTGAACCCCAACGGCAACCGCTAAACGCCAACGCCAGCCGCGAAGCCGCAACGCCAGCCGCGAAGCCCCAACGCCAGCCTCCAAACCCCAACGCCAGCCTCCAAACCCCAAAGCCAGACTCTGAACCTCAACGCCAGCCTCTGAACCCCAACGCCAGCCTCTGAACCCCAACGCCAGCCTCTAAACCCCAACGCCAGCCTCGAAACCCCAACGCCAGCCTCGAAACCTCAACGCCAGCCTCGAAACCCCAACGGCAGCCCCGAATCCCCAACACCAGCCGAGAAGCCCCAACGCCAGCCGCGAAGCCCCATCGCCCGCCGCTAACCTCCAACGCCAGCCGCTAACCCACAACGCCAGCCGCTCAACCCCCAACGCCTGCCGCTCAACCCCAACGCCTGCAGCTCAACCCCAATGGCAGCCGTTAAACCCCAACGGCAACCTCGAAACCCCAACGGCAGCCTCGGGACCAACGCCAGCCTCGAAACACCAACGCCTGCCTCTGAACCCCAACGCCAGCCTCTGATCCCCAACGGCAGCCTCGAAACCCCAACGCAAGCCTCCGAACCCCAACGCCAGCCGCTGAACCCCAACGCTAGCCGATGAACCCCAACGCCAGCCCCGAAATTCCAATGGCAGCCGCGAAGCCCCAACGCCATCCACGAAGCCCCTACGCCAGCCGCGAAGCCCCAACGCCAGCCGCGAAGCCCCAACGCCATTCGCGAAGCACCAACGCCAGCCGCTAACCATCAACAACAGCCGCTCAACCCCAACCGCTGAACCCCAACGCCTGCAGCTAAACCCCAACGGCAGCCGCTAAACCCCAACGGTAGCCTCTAAACCCCAACGGCAGCCCCGAAACCCCAACGGCAGCCTCAAATCCCAAAGGCCAGCCTCGAAACCCCAACGCCAGCCTCGAAACCCCAACGCCAGCCTCGAAACCTCAACGCCAGCCTCGAAACCCCAACGGCAGCCCCGAATCCCCAACACCAGCCGAGAAGCCCCAACGCCAGCCGCGAAGCCCCATCGCCCGCCGCTAACCTCCAACGCCAGCCGCTAACCCACAACGCCAGCCGCTCAACCCCCAACGCCTGCCGCTCAACCCCAACGCCTGCAGCTAAACCCCAATGGCAGCCGTTAAACCCCAACGGCAACCTCGAAACCCCAACGGCAGCCTCGGGACCAACGCCAGCCTCGAAACACCAACGCCTGCCTCTGAACCCCAACGCCAGCCTCTGATCCCCAACGGCAGCCTCGAAACCCCAACGCAAGCCTCCGAACCCCAACGCCAGCCGCTGAACCCCAACGCTAGCCGATGAACCCCAACGCCAGCCCCGAAATGCCAATGGCAGCCGCGAAGCCCCAACGCCATCCACGAAGCCACTACGCCAGCCGCGAAGCCCCAACGCCAGCCGCGAAGCCCCAACGCCATTCGCGAAGCACCAACGCCAGCCGCTAACCATCAACAACAGCCGCTCAACCCCAACCGCTCAACCCCAACGCCTGCAGCTAAACCCCAACGGCAGCCGCTAAACCCCAACGGTAGCCTCTAAACCCCAACGGCAGCCCCGAAACCCCAACGGCAGCCTCAAATCCCAAAGACCAGCCTCGAAACCCCAGCGCCAGCCTCGGAACCCCAACGCCAGCCTCGGAATCCCTACGCCAGCCTCGGGACTCCAACGGCAGCCTCGGGACTCAAACGCCAGCCTCTGAACCCCAACGCCAGCCTCCAAACCCCAACGCCAGCCTCCAAACCCCAACCGCGAAGCCCCAACGCCAGCCGCGAAGCCCCATCGCCAGCCGCTAACCCCCAACGCCAGCCGCTCAACACCCGCCAGCCCCTCAACGCCTGTAGCTAAACACCAACGGCAGCGTCGAAACCCCAACGGCAGCCTCGAAACCCCAACGGCAGCCTCGAAACCCCAACGGCACCCTCGAAACCCCAACGGCACCCTCGAAACCCCAACGGCAGCCTCGAATCCCCAACGGCAGCCTCGGAACCCCAACGCCAGCCTCGGAACCCCAACGCCAGCCTCGGGACTCCTACGCCTGCCTCGGGACTCAAATGCCAGCCTCTGAACCCCATTGCGAGCCGCTGAACCCCAACGGCAACCGTTAAACGCCAACGCCAGCCTCCAAACCCCAACGCCAGCCTCCATAACCCAATGCCAGCCTCCAAACCCCAATGCCAGCCGCTGATCCCCAACGCTAGCCGATGAACCCCAACGCCAGCCGATGAACCCCAACGCCAGCCCCGGAACCCCAACGCCAGCCCCGGAACCCCAACGCCAGCCTCGAAGCCCCAACGCCAGCCGCGAGGCCCCAACGCCAGCCGCTAATCACCAACGACAGCTGCTCAACCTCAACGCCAGCAGGTAAACCCCAACGCCAGCAGGTAAACCCGAACGGCAGCCGCTAAACCCCAACGGCACCCTCGAAAACCCAACGGCACCCTCGAAACCCCAACGGCACCCTCGAATCCCCAACGCCAGCCTCGAAACCCCAGCGCCAGCCTCTGAAACCCAACGACAGCCTCTGAACCCCAACGCCAGCCTCGGAACACCAACGCCAGCCTCGGAACCCCAACGCCAGCCTCGGAACCCCAACGCCAGCCTCGGAATCCCAACGCCAGCCTCGGAATCCCAACGCCAGCCTCGGAATCCCAGCGCCAGCCTCGGGACTCAAACGCCAGCCTCTGAACCCCAACGGCATCCGCGAAGCCCCAACGCCAGCCGCGAAGCCCCAACGCCAGCCGCGAAGCCCCAACGCCAGCCTCCGAACCCCAACGCCAGCCTCCGAACCCCAACCGCGAAGCCCCAACGGCATCCTCCAAACCCCAACGCCAGCCTCGAAACCCCAACGCCAGCCTCCAAACCCCAACGCCAGCCTCCAAACCCCAAAGCCAGCCTCGAAACCCCAACACCAGCCTCGAAACCCCAACGCCAGCCTCGAAACCCCAACGGCACCCTCGAAACCCCAACGGCACCCTCGAAACCTCAACGGCACCCTCGAAACCCGAACGGCACCCTCGAAACCCCAACGGCACCCTCGAAACCCCAACGGCACCCTCGAAACCCCAACGGCACCCTCGAAACCCCAACGGCAGCCTCTGAACCCCAACGGCAGCCGCTGAACCCCAACGGCAACCGCTAAACGCCAACGCCAGCCGCGAAGCCCCAACGCCAGCCGCGAAGCCCCAACGCCAGCCTCCAAACCCCAACGCCAGCCTCGAAACCCCAAAGCCAGACTCTGAACCCCAACGCCAGCCTCTGAACCCCAACGCCAGCCTCTGAACCCCAACGACAGCCTCTAAACCCCAACGCCAGCCTCGAAACCCCAACGCCAGCCTCGAAACCTCAACGCCAGCCTCGAAACCCCAACGGCAGCCCCGAATCCCCAACACCAGCCGAGAAGCCCCAACGCCAGCCGCGAAGCCCCATCGCCAGCCGCTAACCTCCAACGCCAGCCGCTAACCCCCAACGCCAGCCGCTCAACCCCCAATGCCTGCCGCTCAACCCCAACGCCTGCAACTAAACCCCAATGGCAACCGTTAAACCCCAACGGCACCCTCGAAACCCCAACGGCACCCTCGAAAGCCCAACGGCAGCCTCGGGACCAACGCCAGCCTCGAAACACCAACGCCAGCCTCTGAACCCCAACGCCAGCCTCTGATCCGCAACGGCAGCCTCGAAGCCCCAACGCCAGCCTCCGAACCCCAACGCCAGCCTCAGAACCCCAACGCCAGCCTCGGAACCCCAACGCCAGCCGCTGAACCCCAACGCTAGCCGATGAACCCCAACGCCAGCCCCGAAATGCCAATGCCAGCCGCAAAGCCCCAACGCCATCCACGAAGCCCCAACGCCAGCCGCGAAGCCCCAACGCCAGCAGCGAAGCCCCAACGCCAGTCGCGAAGCACCAACGCCAGCCGCTAACCACCAACAACAGCCGCTCAACCCCAACCGCTCAACCCCAACGCCTGCAGCTAAACCCCAACGGCAGCCGCTAATTCCCAACGGTAGCCTCTAAACCCCAACGGCAGCCCCGAAACCCCAACGGCAGCCTCGAAACCCCAACGCAAGCCTCGGGACCAACGCTAGCCTCGAAAACCCCGACGCCAGCCTCGGAACCCCAAAGCCAGACTCTGAACCCCAACGCCAGCCTCGTAACCCCAACGCCAGCAACGAAACCCCAACCGCGAAGCCCCAACGCCAGCTGCTAAACGCCAGCCGCGAAGCCCCATCGCCAGCCGCGAACCCCCAACGCCAGCCGCTCAACCCCCGCTAGCCCCTCAACCCCAACGCCTGCAGCTAAACCCCAACGCCAGCCTCGGGACTCCAACGCCAGCCTCTGAACCCCAACGGCAGCCGCTGAACCCCAACGCCAGCCTGCAAACCCCAATGCCAGCCGCTGAACCCCAACGCTAGCCGATGAACCCCAACGCCAGCCGATGAACCCCAACGCCAGCCGAGAAGCCACAACGCCAGCCGAGAAGCCACAACGCCAGCCGCGAAGCCCCATCGCCAGCCGCTAACCTCCAATGCCAGCCGCTAACCCCCAACACCAGCCGCTCAACCCCCAACGGTAGCCTCTAAACCCCAACGGCAGCCTCGAAACCCCAACGCAAGCCTCTGGACCAACGCAAGCCTCGGGACCAACGCCAGCCTCGAAACCACAACGCCAGCCTCGGAACCCCAGCCAGACTCTGAACCCCAACGACAGCCTCGTAACCCCAACGCCAGCATCGAAACCCCCAACCGCGAAGCCCCAACGTCAGCCGCTAAACGCCAACCGCGAAGCCCCATCGCCAGCCGCGAACCCCCAACGCCAGCCGCAAACCCCCAACGCCAGCCGCAAACCCCCAACGCCAGCCGCAAACCCCCAACGCCAGCCGCAAACCCCCAACGCCAGCCGCAAACCCCCAACGCCAGCCGCAAACCCCCAACGCCACCCGCTCAACCCCCGCCAGCCGCTAAACCCCAACGGCAGCCGCGAAACCCCAACGCAAGCCTCGGGACTCCGCCAGCCTCGAAACCCCAACGCCAGCCTCGGAACCCCAAAGCCAGACTGAACCCCAATGCCAGCCTCTGAACCCCAACGCCAGCATCTGAACCCCAACGCCAGCCTCGAAACCTCAACGCCAGCCCCGAAACCCCAACTCCAGCCGAGAAGCCACAACGCCAGCCGAGAAGCCACAACGCCAGCCGCGAAGCCCCATCGCCAGCCGCTAACCTCCAATGCCAGCAGCTAGCCCCCAACGCCAGCCGCTCAACCCCCAACGCCAGCCGCTCAACCCCAATGCCTGCAGCTAATCCCCAATGGCAGCCGTTAAACCCCAACGGCTACCTCGAAACCCCAACGGCAGCCTCGGGACCAACGCCAGCCTCTGAACCCCAACGCCAGCCTCTGATCCCCAACGGCAGCCTCTGATCCCCAACGGCAGCGCCTCCAAACCCCAACGCCAGCCTAGGAACTCCAACGCCAGCCGCTGAACCCCAACGCCAGCCCCGGAACCACAACGCCAGCCCCGAAACGCTAAACGCCAGCCGCGAAGCCCCAACGCCAGCCGCGAGGCCCCAACGCCAGCCGCTAACCACCAACGACAGCCGCTCAACCCCAACGCCAGCTGGTAAACCCCAACGCCAGCAGGTAAACCCGAACGGCAGCCGCTAAACCCCAACGGCAGCCGCGAAACCCCAACGGCAGCCGCTAAGCCCCAACGGCAGCCCCGAAACCCCAACGGCAGCCCCGAAACCCCAACGCAAGCCACGAGACGCCGCCAGCCTCGAAACCCCAACGCCAGCCTCGGAACCCCAAAGCCAGACTCTGAACCCCAACGCCAGCCTCTGAACCCCAACGCCAGCCTCTAAACCCCAACGTCAGCCTCGAAACCTCAACGCCAGCCCCGAAAACCCAACACCAGCCGCTCAACGCCTACCGAGAAGCCCCATCGCCAGCCGCTAACCTCCAATGCCAGCCGCTAACCCCCAACGCCAGCCGCTCAACCCCCAACGCCAGGCGCTCAACCCCAACGCCTTTAGCTAAACCCCAATGGCAGCCGTTAAACCCCAACGGCAACCTCGAAACCCCAACGGCAGCCTCGGGACCAACGCCAGCCTCTGAACCCCAACGCCAGCCTCTGAACCCCAACGCTAGCCGATGAACCCCAACGCCAGCCCCGAAACGCCAATGCCAGCCGCGAAGCCCCAAACGCCATCCACGAAGCCCCAACGCCAGCCGCGAAGCCCCAACGCCAGCCGCGAAGCCCCAACGCCAGCCGCGAAGCCCCAACGCCAGTCGCGAAGCACCAACGCCAGCCGCTAACCACCAACAACAGCCGCTAACCACCAACAGCCGCTCAACCCCAACCACTCAACCCCAACGCCTGCAGCTAAACCCCAACGGCAGCCGCTAAACCCCAATGGTAGCCTCTAAACCCCAACGGCAGCCCCGAAACCCCAACGGCAGCCTCGAAACCCCAACGCAAGCCTCGGGACCAACGCAAGCCTCGGGACCAACGCCAGCCTCGAAACCCCAACGCCAGCCTCGAAACCCCAACGCCAGCCTCGGAACCCCAAAGCCAGACTCTGAACCCCAACGCCAGCCTCGTAACCCCAACGCCAGCATCGAAACCCCAACCGCGAAGGCCCAACGCAAGCCGCTAAACGCCAACGCTAGCCGCGATGCCCCATCGCCAGCCGCGAACCCCCAACGCCAGCCGCAAACCCCCAACGCCAGCCGATAACCCCCAACGCCAGCCGCAAACCCCCAACGCCAGCCGCAAACCCCCAACGCCAGCCGCAAACCCCCAACGCCAGCCGCAAACACCCAACGCCAGCCGCAAACCCCCAACGCCACCCGCTCAACCCCCGCCAGCCGCTAAACCCCAACGCAGCCGCGAAGCCCCAACGCCAGCCTCGGAACCCCAAAGCCAGACTCTGAACCTCAACGCCAGCCTCTGAACCCCAACGCCAGCCTCTGAACCCCAACGCCAGCCTCGAAACCCCAATGCCAGCCTCGAAACCTCAACGCCAGCGCCGAAACCCCAACGCCAGCCGAGAAGCCACAACGCCAGCCGAGAAGCCACAACGCCAGCCGAGAAGCCACGCCAGCCGCGAAGCCCCATCGCCAGCCGCTAACCTCCAATGCCAGCCGCTAACCCCCAACGCCAGCCCTTCAACCCCAACACCAGCCGCTCAACCCCAACGCCTGCAGCTAAACCCCAATGGCAGCCGTTAAACCCCAACGGCAACCTCGAAACCCCAACGGCTGCCTCGGACCAACGCCAGCCTCTGAACCCCAACGCCAGCCTCTGATCCCCAACGGCAGCCTCCAAACCCCAACGCCAGCCTCCAAACCCCAACGCCAGCCTCGGAACTCCAACGCCAGCCGCTGAACCCCAACGCTAGCCGATGAACCCCAACGCCAGCCCCGAAACGCCAATGCCAGCCGCGAAGCCCCAACGCCATCCACGAAGCCCCAACGCCAGCCGCGAAGCCCCAACGCCAGCCGCGAAGCCCCAACGCCAGTCGCGAAGCACCAACGCCAGCCGCTAACCACCAACAACAGCCGCTCAACCCCAACGCTTGCAGCTAAACCCCAACGGCAGCCGCTAAACCCCAACGGCAGCCTCTAATCCCCAACGGCAGCCCCGAAACCCCAACGACAGCCTCGAAACCCCAACGCAAGCCTCGGGACCAACGCAAGCCTTGGGACCAACGCCAGCCTCGAAACCCCAACGCCAGCCTCGGAACCCCAAAGCCAGACTCTGAACCCCAATGCCAGCCTCGTAACCCCAACGCCAGCATCGAAACCCCAACCGCGAAGCCCCAACGCCAGCCGCTAAACGCCAACGACAGCAGCGAAGCCCCATCGCCAGCCGCGAACCCCCAACGCCAGCCGCAAACCCCCAACGCCAGCCGCAAACCCCCAACGCCAGCCGCAAACCCCAACGCCAGCCGCAAACCCCCAACGCCAGCCGCTCAACCCCCGCCAGCCGCTAAACCCCAACGGCAGCCGCGAAACCCCAACGGCAGCCTCGAAACACCAACGGCAGCCTCGAAACACCAACGGCACCCTCGAAACCCCAACGGCACCCTCGAAACCCCAACGGCACCCTCGAAACCCCAACAGCAGCCTCGAAACCCCAACGGCATCCGCAAATCCCCAACGCCAGACTCGAAACCCCAACGCTAGCCTCGGAACCCCAACACCAGCCTCGGAACCACAACGGCAGCCTCGAAACCCCAACGGCAGCCTAGAAACCCCAACGGCAGCCTCGAAACCCCAACGGCAGCCTCGAATCCCCAACGACAGCCTCTGAACCCCAACGCCAGCGTCGAAACACCAACGCCAGCCTCGGAGCCCCAAACCCAGCCTCTGAACCCCAACGCCAGCCTCGTAACCCCAACGCCAGCATCGAAACCCCAACCGCGAAGCCCCAACGGCAGCCTTGAAACCCCAACGGCAGCCTCGAATCCCCAACGACAGCCTCTGAACCCCAACGACAGCCTCTGAACCCCAACGCCAGCGTCGGAACACCAACGCCAGGCTCGGAACCCCAACGCCAGCCTCGGGACTCCAACGCCAGCCTCGGGACTCCAACGCCAGCCTCGGGACTCCAACGCCAGCCTGGGGACTCCAACGCCAGCCTGGGGACTCCAACGCCAGCCTGGGGACTCCAACGCCAGCCTGGGGACTCCAACGCCAGCCTGGGGACTCCAACGCCAGCCTGGGGACTCCAACGCCAGCCTGGGGACTCCAACGCCAGCCTGGGGACTCCAACGCCAGCATCTGAACCCCAAAGGCAGCCGCTGAACCCCAACGCCAGCCGCGAAGCCCCAACGCCAGCCTCGAAACCCCAACGCCAGCCTTGAAACACCAAGGCCAGCCTCCAAACCACAACGCCAGCCTCCAAACCACAACACCATCCACGAAGCCCCAACGCCATCCACGAAGCCCCAACGCCAGCCGCGAAGCCCCAACGCCAGCCGCGAAGCACCAACGCCAGCCGCTAACCACCAACAACAGCCGCTCAACCCCAACCGCTCAACCCCAACGCCTGCAGCTAAACCCCAACGGCAGCCTCTAAACCCCAACGGCAGCCCCGAAACCCCAACGGCAGCCTCGAAACCCCAACGCAAGCCGCGGGACCAACGCAAGCCTCGAAACCCCAACGCAAGCCTCGGGACCAACGCAAGCCTCGAAAGCCCAACGCTAGCCTCGGAGCCCCAAAGCCAGCCTCTGAACCCCAACGCCAGCCTCGTAACCCCAACGCCAGCATCGAAACCCCAACCGCGAAGCCCCAACGCCAGCCTGGAGCCATGTCTCCGTGATCCCAACTATATCATAGTCATTAATAGCTATCTGCACATTCAACTCATCCACCTTATTACGAATGCTCCTTGCATTGAGACACAAAGCCTTCAGGCTTGTTTTTACAACATTCATACCCCTTATACAATTATGTTGAAAAGTGGCCCTTTTTCATTTTTGCCCTGGTTTTGTCTGCCTGCCACTTTTACTTTTCACCTTGCTACCTATTGCTTCTACCCTCATTTTACACCCCTCTGTCTCTACGCTCACACATTTAAGAAACCCTTTCCCTTTAACTCCATCCTCCACTATCCCATTCGACACCCACCCCCCCCCCCCTTATTCAGTTTAAAACCACCCGCGAGCTCTATCCAGCCGTGCAGGACAGGGCATGGCCGCCGGCAGAGCAAGGAGAGATGTCGGCGAGCGACCCGACGCGCCGCGCTGCAGAAGGTCGTCTCCCGGCGAGCCATGGTAACGAGAACAGAACTGGAGAGGTAGCTGCTGAGCTCGGCCTCTGCTCACAATGGAGAGGAGGAAGATGGAATAAAGGGCCGGTTAGTGGACCAGCGGAGGGAAGCAGGACAAGGCCTCGATGGTGGACAGGGCTGCTGGAGGCACTGCAGCGGCCTGCAAGCTAGCCAGTGCAGGCCCAGCTCGTTCGATAAGGGTAGGCTGCTGAGCACAGCCCCTGCTCCTTCTTGACCTCAGCGCAGCATTTGATACTGTCGACCATACCATCCTAATTGACCGTCTCCGGTATGGGGTTGGTATTGATGGCACTGCCCTGAGCTGGTTCATCTCCTACCTCAAAGGTAGGAGTTTCTCGACTAACATAGGCAACTCATTCTCCTCCCCAGCTAATCTCTGCTGTGGGGTTCCACAAGGTTCCATCCTTGGCCCCATTCTCTTCTCCCTGTATATGCTCCCCTTAGGCCAAGTCATTGAAAGGCACGGCATTTCCTTCCATTGCTACGCAGACGATACACAACTCTATCTACCCCTGAAGCCCAAAAAACAATCAAATCGGTTTAACCTTACCCACTGCCTCGAGGAAATAAAGTGTTGGATGGCCCAGAACTTCCTCCAACTGAACGAGAGTAAGTCTGAGGTCATCCTTCTCCGCCCCTCGGACTCAATCAAAATGATAGCAGGCAGCCTTGGAAGCCTTACCCCACTACTCAAACCTCACGTCAAAAACCTTGGTGTGATATTTGACTCAGCACTGAAATTTGACAAACAAGTCAATGCCGTGGTAAAAGCTAGCTTCTTTCAGCTTCGGACGATAGCTAAAATAAAACAATTCCTCCAGTTTGATGACCTGGAAAAGATCATCCACACATTCATCTCCTCCCGCCTAGATTTCTGCAACTCCCTTTACACTGGCATCAGCCAATCTTCCCTGTCCCGCCTGCAACTGGTCCAAAACGCCGCAGCGAGACTCCTGACAGGCACCCGAAAAAGGGACCACATCACCCCGATCCTGGCCTCTTTCCATTGGCTCCCTGTGCGGTTCCGTATAAACTTCAAGATCCTCCTCCATGTCTACAAAGCCCACAATGGGCTTGCCCCCACCTACATAAAAAGTCTTCTCACACACCACTCCACCTCCAGGCCCCTCAGATCAGCCGACTTGGAGTTGCTGAATATTCCACGGTCTAGGCATAAGCTCAGGGGCGACTGCGCCTTTGCGGTTGCAGCCCCTAGACTGTGGAACAGCATCCCCTTTCCCATCAGAACCGCCCCCTCCATCGACTCTTTTAAGTCAAGACTAAAGACTTAACTATACTCCCAAGCCTTTCCTGACGTCCTCTGAGTGAGGGCTACATGTATATATGTATGTAGTTTGTTATGTTTGTGCTATTCTTATAACAAATGTAAAGCACTTTGGCCAACGAGAGTTGTTTTTTAAATGTGCTATATAAATAAATGTGACTTGACTTGACTTGCTCACCACATGGATCGGGAATCAGAGAGGGAGTGGAAGGAAACGGCAATGGTGGCAGACGCTGGACAAAGGGCCTGATGAGAGGAACCGGGAGGGTCTAACCTTCCACGCCCTCGAGGTCCGCCCCGGGGAGCAAAGGTTTAAAGAAGGCCAGGCGTGAAGAGGGACGACGGTTCACGAGATGACCAAAATGGAGGAGACGGCTATAACGGGCCTTTGTGGCCAGCTGCAGCTGGGACTGTGAAATGGCACAACAATTCCACCTCTTGCACATGGACTCAGTGAGTTGCTCTGTGAATACTGCACTCACTGAGGCGATTGTAGTTATGTACAGGGATAGTCTTGCAGATTTGTATGCAAAAATTTTCACAAGTTCTAGGAGTAGAATTAGGCCATTCGGCCCATCGAGTCCACTCCGCCATTCAATCATGGTTGATACCTGCCACCAAATCCCATTTTCCTGTCTTCTCCCCATAACCCTTGACACTCATTCTAATCAAGAACTTATCTATGCCTTAAAAATATCCACTGACAGCCTCCACAACCCTCATTGGCAATGAGTTCCACAGATTAACTACCTTCTGACTAAAGAAGTTCCTCCTCACCTTTTTAATTCTTTAATTCTGAGGCTACGACCTCTGGTCCTAGACTCTCCCACCAGTGGAAACATCCTCTCCACATCCACTCTATCTATGCCTTTCATTATTCTGTAAGTTTCAATGAGGTCCCCCCTCAACATTCTAAACTCCAGCGAGTACAGGCCCAGTGCTGTCAAACGCCCATGCTGTCATATGCTAACCCACTCATTCCTGGGATCATTCTTGTAAAATGCCTCTGGACCCTCTCCAGAGCCGGCACATCCTTCCTCAGATATGATGTCCAAATTTGCTCACAGTACTACAAATGTAGCCTGACCAGCGCCTTATAGAGCCTCAGCATTATATCTGTTTTTGTATTACAGTCCTATTAATATAAATGCTAGCATTGGATTTGCCTTCCTTACTACCGATGCAACTTGCAATTTAACTTTTTGGGAGTGCTGGTGCAGAATTGCAAATCCCTTTGCACCGATTTCTGAATTCTCTCTCCATTTAGAAAATAATCTACGCCTTTATTATTATTACCAAAATGCATGACTCCGCACTTTGCTTCACTGAATTACATCTGCCACTTCTCCGCCCACTCTCCTAATCTGTCCAAGTCCTTCTGCAGCCTCCTTGCTTCCTCTACACTGCCTGCCCCTCCACCTATCTTAGCATCATCTGCAAACCTGGCCACAAAGCCTTCAATCCCATTATCCAAAACGTTAATATACAACGTGAATAGAAGCGTCCTCAGCACAGACCCGTGTGAAACTCCACTAGTCACTGGCAGCCAACCTGAAAAAGTGGTTTTTATTCCAACTCTTTCCCTTCTGCAATACAGCTAGCCTGCTCGCTATCCATGCTAGTATCTTCCCTTCAATACCATGGGCTCTCATCGACCCTTGTAGCCTGACGTGTAGCACCTAATGGAAGGTCTTTTGAAAATATAGGCGAACAACATCTACAGCCCACTGTCTGTCCTGCTATTAACTTCCTCAAAGAACAGCAGATTTGTCAGGCAAGACCTTCCCTTCAAAAAACCGTGCTGATTTCAGCCTATTTTATCATGAACTTCCAATTACTGCATCACATCCTTTATAATTGACTCGAAAATCTTACCAACCACTGAATTCGGGCTAACCAGCCTATAGTTTCCGCTATTCTGCTTTGCTCCCATCAGCAGGGTGATATTCACAATTTTCCAATCTTCAGGAACCACTCCTAAAGGGCCTGTCCCACTTTCACGACCTCTGCCGAGTTTGCCCTTGACTCATACCCGCAGCATGGCCGTCAAGAGGTCGTAGGTAAGTCGTGATGCTAGTCGTAGGTACTCGTGGCATCAAGTAGGTCGGGTCATTTTTCTAGCATGATGAAAAATGTCCACGAGTAAAAAAGGTTGTGAATTAGGGCGTGAAAGTGGGACAAGCCCTTTACTCTAGTGATTCTTGAAATATCACAACTAATGCCTCCACAATCTCTGTGTCTACTTTCTTCAAAACCTTGGGGTGCAGTCCATCGGTCCAGGTGACTTACCACCTACAGACCTTTCAGTTTTGCAACCACCTCCTTAGTAATCGCCACTCCACGAACTTCCATCCCCTGACTCTCTAGGATTGCAGGCACACTGCTGGTGTCTTCCACTGTGAAGACTGATGCAAAAAAAAGTTATGCAACTCCTCAGCCATTTCTTGATTTCCTGTTATCATTTCTCCTGCATCATTCCCCAGCAGCCCAACGTCCACTCTTGCCTCTTTTTTACTCTTTATATATCCGTAGAAATTTTTGCTATCCTCTCTTATATTATTGGCTAGTTTCCACTTCTCTACAACAGGAGGGCTTCCACTTCTCTACAACAGGGCCTTCACAGTGAACGGTCGGGCCCTGGGAAGGGTTGTAGAGCAGAGGGATTTAGGATTCAAAGTATATAGCTCCCTGAAAGTGGACATTCAGCATTTCATTGGTAGTTCGAGAATGTGGTTGTAAACTATTCCTTTAGGTGAATCCATTCTGAAGATAATGATGTTTAAGAAGGAACTGCAGATGCTGGAAAATCGAAGGTAGACAAAAATCCTGGAGAAACTCAGCGGGTGCAGCAGCTATGGAGCGAAGGAAATAGGCAACGTTTCCGTCTGAAGAAGGGTTTCAGCCCAAAACATTGCCATTCCCTACGCTCCATAGATGCTGCTGCAGCCGCTGAGTTTCTCCAGCGCTTTTGTCTACCTTAAGATAATGATGTTGGGGACGGCAATATTTTGGCCCACTGACAAGGACGGATTATCTAGAAGACAAGAGTGTGGCTTTGGGGTGATATGGGCCAAACACGGCCAGGTGGGACTAGTGGTAGCTGGTACAGCTGGTACATGTTGGACGGTGTGGATGGGGCATCTTGGTCAGTAAGGGCAGATTGGGCTAAAGGGCCTGTTTCCACGCTGTATCACTATGGCTCTAAGAAATTAAAATGAAACCTGCTGTTGCACAAGCGTTTTACCTTTACAGCCGGATGGAGATAACTGTCAAACATTGCTTCGTTTTTGATGATATTTCCCACTCCTGGCAGCATGGACTGGTCCAACAGCACATCACACAACATGTGAGCACCATGTCGCTTCACATCCTCCTCTGCTCAAGGATGACTGAACTTTGCCGAGCAGACATCCAGCTCTTCCATTAGTTTTACTTTCTCCTCACATTCAGACGTACTCCTAGCAGGTAACACAATACACCTTAATGTTAAGATGCCTTTATTGCAAATCCAACTACATAACATTTGTTCATAAAGTTTATCTGATCCTCTCAAAACAAATTTAATTAAACCTGTCAAGTTATTAAAGGTAAAAAACAAAGTGCTGAAGGAAGTCAGTGGGTCATGCAGCATCAGCGGAGGGACAGACAGCACTTTGGGTTGGGACCCTTCTTTCGATTGAATGGTGACACAGTGGTGCAGCTGCTGCCTCACAGGCTACCCAAAGACATGCGGGGTTGTAAGTTAATTGGCCTCAGTAAATTGCCCCTAGTGCATAGGAAATGGATGCGGCAGTGGGATAACCTAGAACTAGCTGGCATGGACTCGGTGGGCCGTTTCCATTGCGGTATCTTTCAATCAATCAAATTCAGACATAGGTCTGAATAATCGCAACCCAAAACATCGCCTGTCCATTTCCTCCACAGATGCTGTCTGTCCCGATAAATTAATCTTAATATCTTAACAATTTATCCAGTGTAAAGCTACAAACACAAGTTAAAAAGTGAATTTCTCGCAATTTTGATCTAACTAAATTAATAAACAAAGATAACAGAATACAATTTCAATTTTCAAAAGCAATTTGTAACATAGAAACATAGAAACATAGAAAGTAGGTGCGAGAGTAGACCACCAGGCCCATCGAGCCCGCACCGCCATTCGCTCATGGCTGAACACTAAACAGACACCCTTATCCACAAACAGTAGACACAAGACACAGAACACAAGACACCACCCTCCCCTTTATACCGCTATCACCCCTCTCCACCCCAAGAACCGCGTGATCTCCTGGGGGAGGCAAAAAAACGGATAAAAACCCAGGTCCAATTCGGGAAAAAAATCCGGGAAATTCCTCTCCGACCCCAATCCAGGCGATCGACACTTGTCCAGGAGATCACTCAGGTCTTACTATACTAACCATACCTAGGTCCATATCCCTGCCCTCTCCCCGTAGCCCCTTATCCCCTTGGCAGCTATGAAGTCTTCCAAGGATTAGTACTCTTGTGGAATTAGTGACGATATCCAGACCAAATTCCATGCAGTATTGAGGGAGTACCACATTGTGAAGAAGGGTTTCGGCCCGAAACGGTGCCTCTTTCCTTCGCTCCATAGATGCTGCTGCACCCGCTGAGTTTCTCCAGCACTTTTGTGTACCCACATTGTGAGAGTTGCCTTTCAAATAAAGATGTTGAAATAGACACAACTTTCTTGGAACGTTTTGGGCTTTAAATTGCAGGTTATGTACACAGATTAATATAATTGTGTATTTTGTTTAAAGATTCTTAGTTTAATTTATTTTAGAGATATAGCATGGAAACAAGCCCTTCGGCCGACTGAGTATGCTGATCATTGATCAGTTTTACGTAATAGTTTTATACAATTTGCAAATGATGAACTCACATTTATCAGCGATCTGTGCAAAATACATTTTCATGAACAAAACTGAAAGCATAAAAATAAAGCCGAACATGAACTAATTATTTACCTGATATTGAACGTGGATTCAAAGAAACATATCAAATCATTGGTAAGCTGAATTTACAAACTTCCTGCCGCTCCACTGCTGCGCTTTCTTTCAGATGAATTGATTTGCATCGAACCATTCATTCCAAAATGTATCCTGCAAAGATATATCATGAGTCAAGTGTCAAGAGTGTTTTATTATCATATGTCCCAGATGGGACAATGAAATTCTTACTTGCTGCAGCACACCAGAAAATATGTGAATATGTAAACATAGTACATAACAGGGGAACAGGAAAAAAAAGAAAAAGTTCAATAAATATTATTTCACAACAAGAATACACTAGATATTCTAGCATAAAATAATTTCTGACTGCCTGCTAAGCAACTTTATTAGCAACAAGCACTCTCTTCAATGTAAAATGTCTCTTTTTCAAACGAAACTTAAATGGATTATCAAGTGTCAAGTCAAAAATGGTTAATTGTCAAATGTAGCAAAACGGAACAATGAAATTCTTACTTGCAGCAGCACACCAGGTAAACACAGTACTCAATAGATAACTTAAAAAACCCAATAGAGTGATAAACAAAACAAAGCCCGAAGTCCTTAATGCAACCTAGACAGTTTGCCGTTCAGTTGGAGTACGTAGTGTTCAATAGATTATGAATTAGATTTACAAATCTCTTCCTCTTTCCTCCTTCCCAATCAGTTCAACCGTTAAAGGTTGCCTGTAACTTAGCAAATATTAATGTCGGATCTACAGTTAGCAATACAATCAACCTGGCGTGCACAAACAGAAGATGAAACAGAACAAGTTGTCTTACAACTTTAGGCTGTGCATGGCATACGCAAGTGGAAGACCCATTCACTAAATAAATATGAAAATCACTGAGAAATAGTCAACACTTACGTTAAAACTCCCATAATCTGTGCTTGTTGATTGAAAATCCCAATGGTTCAGCATTTATCACTTCAGCTTTTGTTCCCCACACTTCCTTTAAATTCATCAGGGCCCATTCTTTGTGCTCCCCATAAATTCAACTTGTTCACTAGAAAAATGATTGTGCTGCAGCAAAATATTGAATAAAGTGAAACAAGGTGCTTTGGTGTAATCATCAGAGTAATATCCAATAGCCCAGCAAATCTGTCAATCTTGTGCAAAAAATAAAAGGTAGACAAAAGTGCTGGAGAAACTCAGCGGGTGAGGCAGCATCTATGGAGCAAAGGAAATAGGCAACGTTTCGGGCCGAAACCCTTCTTCAGACTCCGAAGGAAATAGGCAACGTTTCGGGCCGAAACCTTCCTATTTCGTACGCTCCGTAGATGCTGCCGCGCCCGCTGAGTTTCTCCAGCACTTTTGTCTACCTTCAATTTTCCAGCATCTGCAGTTCCTTCTTAAACATGGTGCGAAAGATAGACAACTTTACTTTCCATTTCTACATTTCCACATTTGATCTGGGACATCTCTTAATTTAGGAGATGAAAAGGTACATCTTCGAGCATGGCCATTGGTGGTGAGACGTTCATTTCAGGAAGCTCAGGACAGGTCACCTATATAATCAGCCAAAACAAAGCTGGATCTAAACCTCATTCATACCCGTCCAATGTTGTTTCAGGAATGCAACATTATTATGTGTGATCAAAAGTTTAAGAAAGAACTGCAGATGCTGGAAAAATCGAAGGTAGACAAAAATGCTGGAGAAACTCAGCGGGTGAGGCAGCATCTATGGAGCGAAGGAATAGGTGACGTTTCGGGTCGAGAAGGGTCTATTCCTTCACTCCATAGATGCTGCCTCCCCCGCTGAGTTTCACCAGCATTTTTGCCTCTATGTGATCAAAAGGTCACATCAAGAGTTCGAGAGTTTATTGTCATGTGTCCCTGATAGGACAATGAAATTCTTGCTTTGCTTTAGCACACCAGAACATGGTAGGCATGACTACAGAACAGATCAGTGTGTCCATATACCATTGTATAAATATATACACACATGAATAAATAAACTGCTAAAGTGAAAATAAACAGATTATGGGCTAGTAATGTTCAGAGTATTGTCCGAGCCGAGTTTAATAGCCTGATGGCTGTGGGGAAGTAGCTAGTCCTGAACTTGGTCGTTGCAGTCTTCAGGCTCGTGTACCTTCTACCTGAAGGTAGTGGGGAGATGAGTGTAAGGCCCGGATGGTGTGGGTCCTTGATCATGCTGCCAGCCTTTTTGAGGCAGCGACTGTAAAGTAAAGTATCCTTTATTGTCATTCAGACCTTTCGGTCTGAATGAAATTTCGTGCCTGCAGTCATACATATAATAAAAATAACAAAAACACACAATAAACACAAATTTAACATCCACCACAGTGAGCTGACCAGGCACCTCCTCACTGTGATAGATCAAATTGAATGGTGGTGCTGGCTCGAAGGGCCGAATGGCCTTCTCCTGCACCTATTGTCTATTGTTTTCTATTTGTTTCAAGCAAATTACAATAGATACAGTACCTTAATGCAGTTTGTCCAAAATACATGAAAAGTTCCTTTCCTAATGTCTTCACACCTGTATACTTTGCCTTCCAGCAGCTGGATTGCATTCTGACCGGCACCAGACTGCCCATTTGGCCGAGTAATCTGAAGGAAAGGATAAAGACAGTGCAACTTGTGATGGAAGGGTCTTGATATGAAACCATTTCTCCTGCTGAAAATGCTGCCCACTGAAGAATTACTTCAGAATCAGAATGCCGTTTATTGTCATTTAAACATACGGTTCAAATGAAATTAAAACGAAATACTTGTTGTAAAATGAAGACATTCTTGTGTTTTAAATATTAAGTGGTGATATAGAGTGGCATTTTCGTGGCGCTATAAAGTGTGGATATCAAGTGGCGTTTTAAGTGGTGCTTTTTCCCACGAGTAGTAGCTCTACTCAATAACCAAAAATCTGTAGCCTCCTTTTGCCCTGGTATTTTATTTAATTCACATGTTTAATCAATAATGTTTTATTATTAATGTTCAATGTTTTATGTATCATTATTAACTGTCACTGTATGTCATGTTGTCACTGGCGGGCAGAGCACCAAGGCAAATTCCTTGTATGTGAATACTTGGCCAATAAACATAGAAACATAGAAAATAGGTGCAGGAGTAGGCCATTCGGCCCTTCGAGCCTGCACCGCCATTCAATATGATCATGGCTGATCATCCAACTCAGTATCCTGTACCTGCCTTCTCTCCATACCCCCTGATCCCTTTAGCCACAAGGGCCACATCTAACTCCCTCTTAAATATAGCCAATGAACTGGCCTCAACTACCTTCTGTGGCAGAGTGTTCCAGAGATTCACCACTCTGTGTGAAAAATGTTTTTCTCATCTCGCAGTAGAGTTGCTGCCTTGCAGGCAGACAGCGTTACGGGACCCTCCTGAATCAATGTTCTGAAGAAGGGTCCTGCGCCGAAGCTTCATCTGTCCATTTTCCTTCCCTCATGCCCCACTTAATGGTCACCCAACACACTCCATCCCAACTCCTGCCCTCCCTGGTCACTCAATCCCCTCTCAGACCTGTGACCTTTGTCCCACACCATCCACCTCCCCATCTCACCTCACCCCCACACCACCCTCACCATCCATTCCTCACCACTCACCATCTGCTCCTAACCGTACAGCTCTCACTCCCACCCCCACCTCGCCCCTCACCCGTGTCATCTGCCCCTCACCATCCACCCATCCTTACCTCACCCCTTCTCTTCACCTCACTCACTACCCCCCACCCAACCCCTCACCTCCACCCACCCCCGCCTCGCTCCTACCCTAAACTTCCCCCACTGCCCCTCACCAGCCACCGCTCATACCCACCCTACCCCCCGCAATCCACTCCTCACCGTCTCACCTCACGCCCCCCTTGCCCAGATTTCCATCCCTCACTCCTTCATCACGCCCCACCCCATACTCTTCCTCTCAACCTAACCCCAACTCACACCCACTGTCCCTCACCATCCTACCCCTCACCTCACCCCCCCTTCACCCCCTCCCCTCTCGCCATCCACCCCGCATGCACCTCACCTTTCACCAACCTCACCCCCCCTTCACCACCTCGCCACTCGCCATCCACCCCGCATGCACCTCACCTCCAACCCCATATTCCACCCCTCACCCCCACCATTCACTACTCACCATCCATCCCTCGCCCCCTCCTCAACCCCTCCGCACACCCCTCCCCTCAACCTCACCCACTCCCCTCACACCAACTCACAACCACCCCCTCACCCTCTCCCCATCACCCACCCCTTTCCCCTCCCCCCCAGCCACCCCTCACCTGCTCCACCTCTCACCCACCCATTCCCTTCACCTCACACTCCCAGTCCCGCCCGCGGTGCCTCACCGCTCGCACCCGCTGCCCGGTCCTCACGCGGCCACGGAGCCGCTCCCCGTTCAGCGCGCGTCCCTCCACCATGGCGGCGCGACCCCGCTGCCCGCAACCAACGGACAACACACAGGCAGCCTCCCGCGCGCGCCCAGAGGGAGGGAGGGACCAGCGTGGGGGCGGGGCCAGAGTGGGGGCGGGGCCGAGCGTGGCGGGGCCAGCGTGGGATGGCAGGTAGGGCGTGGGGGCGGGGCCAGCGTGGGATGGCAGGGAGAGCGTGGGGAGGGAGGGGCCAGCGTGTGGGGAGGGGCCAGTGGGAGGTGCCATCGTGGGGAGGGAGGGGCCAGCGTGTGGGGAGGGGCCAGTGGGAGGTGCCATCCTGGGGAGGGAGGGGCCAGCGAGGGTGGGATGGGCCAGTGGGAGGGATCAGCGTGGGGAGGGCGGGGAGAGGGAGCGGCCAGTTGGGGGAGTCTGAGGAGCCCCGAGACCGGGCTAACCGCCACGCGCGTCAGAGGGGGCGGGGCTGTGAGGGCGGGAGATGTGGCTGTCGCCTGGACGGTGAGTGGCCGGTTCGAGTCCCGCCACGGGCACGGCAGAAGAGGAGTGACAGCGGTGAAGACAAGAGTGCATGGCTGCCCATTTCATTGCTGAAGTCGGTGGGGTTTGACTCCTCAATGTACATCATTGTTGTAGAGTGACGGAGCCGGGAATCAGGTAGTTATAATCTGAGGAGGGCATGATTAGGAATTGCAGGTGCTGGTTTACCCAAAGACACAGAGTAGCAATGATACAAAATTTTGAGATTTTAAAAATAAAGTCTGCAATTTATCCCATCAGATAAAGCATAAAAAGAAGTTTAATTTGACACTTAATTCACTTTCATATCCTCAGTATTATTGTATTGTATTGTATTGTATATCTTTATTGTCATTTCCTGAGTATTCGCATACCCAGAGGAAACAAAAAAACGTTCCTCAACCAGTGTCCATTTCAGTGTGTGCAGTAAAAAATAAATAGAAGTAAAAATACATATATGATGAACAAATTAACACTCTACTCTACTAAACATCAACAGGCGTTCCGATCGGCAGCGGCACGACAGTGGCACTGCTGCAGTGTGTCCAGGTTGGTGGTTGGTGCACGATACTTTGGCAGGGGACAAAGTCCGTTTATCAGTCTTATAACCTGCGGGAAGAAGCTGAGGAGCATCCTGCTGGTTTTGCACCTAATGCTCCGGTACCTCTTCCCAGATGGCAGGATGGAGAATATGTGATGGGATGGGTGGTAGTGGTGTTTGATGATGGAGATGGCTCTGCTGATACATCTCTTCCTGTATATGTCCAGCAGGAAAGGGAGTGGAGCACCAATAATCCTGCTGGCGGTCTTCACAATCCTGTCTAGTTGGTGCCGTTCGTACGCCTTGCAGCTCCCGAACCAGGAAGTGATGCCGTAGGTTAATGTGCTCTCGATTGTCCCCCTATAAAAAGTTCGTAGGTGTGTAGTGGGGAGACCTGCTTTACGTAGTCTTCGGAGAGGGTGTAGTCGCTGCTGGGCTCTCTTGACCAGTGCTGTGGTGTTGGTCGTGGACGTCAGGTCATCTGACAGGTGGAGTCCTAGGAACTTCACGCTGTTGACCCTTTCCACATCAGCTCCATCGATGTGCAGAGGTGTATGGTGTTGTTTTCCCGCCCTCCTGAAGTCAACCACCATCTCCTTAGTTTTTCCCACGTTGAGAATGAGGTTGTGGGATTTGCACCATCCTGTGAGCAGCTCCACCTCCATCCTGTACGCCGACTCATCATTGTCACTGATGAGACCCACCACTGTTGTGTCATCAGCGAACTTGTTGATGAAGTTGTTGTTGAGTCTAGCAGTACAGTCGTGTGTTAGCAGACTAAACAACAGGGGGCTTAGGACACAGCCTTGGGGCGAGCCAGTGCTCACGGCTATGGTTTTTGATGTCCTACTGCTGCCGTTGCGATATAAAGTTCAGGACCCAGTTACATGTGCCAGCATCAACTCCCAATAGCTCCAACTTCTCCACCAACTGCTGCGGAATGATTGTATTAAAAGCAGAGCTGAAGTCTATGAAGAGGATCCTGGCATAAGTATTTTTCCGATCAAGGTGTGACAGTACGAGGTTCAGTGTTGTTGAGACTGCGTCCTCTGTGGATCGGTTGGCTCTGTAGGCGAACTGCAGTGGGTCTAGGTCGGCAGGTAGACTATTTTTGATATGCTGCATAACCAGTCGCTCAAAACACTTCATTACTATGGGTGTTAGAGCCACTGGTCGAAAGTCATTATGGCAGGCTGGGTTTGGTTTCTTCGGGACAGGGACGATGGTGGCACTCTTAAGACAGTTGGGCACTACTGCCTGGCTGAGTGAGATGTTAAAAATGTCTGTGAAGACATCTTTCAGTTGCTCGGCGCAGTCTCTTAAAACGCATCCAGGAATGTTGTCCGGCCCTGCAGCTTTGCGTGGGTTGATGCTGGCAAAGGCCTTTTTAACTCCGGCTGCGGACAGCCTGAGCGACTGGTCACTGGGAGATGGCAGTAGTGCACGTGTCTGGGTGGTGTTTCCAACCTCAAACCGTGCGTAGAACTCGTTCAGTTTATCTGGTAGAGAGGGGTCGTTTTGGCATATCCGCAGCGGGGGGGGGGGCTTGTAGTCCGTGATGGTATGAAATCCCTGCCACAAGCGACGTGTGTCTTTGTCATTTGCGAAGTGGCTGTTAAGTTTTTGTCCATACAGCCTCTTCGCTTCCCTGATCCCCCGGGATAGGTTACTCCTTGCCAGTTTGTATGCTGCGTTGTCCCCAGATTTGAATGCAGCATTCCGGATTCTCAGTAGGGAACACACTTCCCCAGTTAGCCAAGGTTTCTGATTGGCACGCCTCCTGATGGTTTTTACCACCGTTACATCATCAATGCATTTGTTGATGTATCCGATGACGGATTCTGTGTATTCTTGGAGGTTGATGCTACTGTCATCTGTTGCTGCCTCCCTGAAAATGGCCCACTGTGTGGTTTCAAAACAGTCTTGTAGTGCTGCGGTAGCTCCCTGTGGCCATGTTCTGACTTCTTTGACCGTTGGCCTGTCCTGTTTCTCCCTGGGTCTGTATGCAGGTGTGAGCATAACCGCCAGGTGGTCAGAGTTGCCGATATGGGGGAGGGGGGTTGCTCTATATGCATCTTTAATGTTGGTGTACACCAGATCTAGTTTGTTCTTTCCCCTGGTTGCAATGTTCCATGCTGGTAAAATTTAGGCAGAACAGATGTAAGACTTGCCTGGTTGAAATCCCCAGCTGCCATGAAGAAAGCATCTGGATGTTCCCTCTGCTGCTCACTGATGTTGTTGTAGAGTTCTGTCATAGCATCCTTCACGTCCGCGCTCGGTGGTACATAGACGGCCGTTATGAAGACTGCCGTTAGCTACCTGGGTAAGTAGAAGGGTCGGCATTTCACAGTCATTAGCTCTACATGGGGTGAGCAGTAAGTGGAAGTCATCACAGCATCCCGGCACCATGATCTGTTCACATATACAGCCAGCCCCCCTCCTCTTGCCTTACCAGCTAGCGAAGCTACTCTATCAGCTCTGTATAGCATAAGTCCCTCCAACTGGATCGCAGCGTCTGTGATGTTCTGATTCAGCCAGGTCTCCGTTAGGACGTAGACACAGCAGTTCTTCACGCTTCGTTGGGAGGCTCTCCACGCTCTGAGGTAGTCCATCTTGTTGTCGAGGGAGCGGACATTTGCCAACATGACTGTAGGCACTGCCGGTTTGTGAGGGTTCGCGTTTAGCCTAGCGTAGGCTCCTGCGCGCTTCCCCCGCTTCTGCCCCCTGCTACACCGCTTGCGATGTTTCCCCACCAGCGTTGCTCCAGGTGCGGGTGCAGCCGCGGCTCTCCATGGGCCTGCGCATCTCCGTGGGCACCTCCGTGGGCCTACGCGACGCAGAAGTCTCAGCTCCACCAGGATGCTCCGTAAGTTAATGTTGCAACAAGAAGCCTTGTTGCCGATTTTTAAAAGGACCTGCCGCTCGTACTTACGCACATACACACACTCCTCCGACACACACTCTTCATACACACCACTCGCTCCAAAAACACACGAAAACACCGAACTGTTATGGCCATTATCATACTCAGAAATTAGCATCTAGTTCCCTATTGCTTTTCCATTGACTTAACACAAAAGCTGTGATCGAGGACAGTTAAAAGCCCATAACTTTCTTAAAAATTATGATAACTGAAAGAAATTTTCAGTTATTATAGATTGAAGCATTCTGAAACAAATATGAAACAATCTTAATTCGAAGACATGAAAGTAAAGCATATAATTAGTTAGTTACCTAATTGTAGCTAATTACAAAATTCAATTACTAGATCTAAACATCTATCAATTTCTTAAGCATAGATTAACATTTTTAAATAGCCCAAGTGTCCAAATAACATTCACACAATAATTCACAATATAACATAATTTTTAAATCTAATTTTCATGAATTTACAGGGCAAATGGAAGGAATTGAATGTTTAATACCTGTAAATTAATGGGCATTTAATTCATCTTGCGAGTGAGGTTTTCTGGAACGCGATCTTTTGGAACGTTGATTTGCGGTGAATTTAACCCCGTATTGGCATGAAAAATACTGCCGTTAATTCGGGGAATAAAATCACCGTGTCGCATGAAAAAATGTGAATTAAAGGCTTCTTAAGAAGCACTTTTATACATTTAAAGAAACCACTTTCGTTTACCTGCCCCGTGTGTGAAATCCGTCCCCGTTATCGGCGTTGACGCTTCAGGAGCTGCTTTTAAAATTACTCTAGCACTGACATTGACGATTTAATAAAAATAAAAAATTCACAAAACGCCGGTAGGAACGATTCATCAGCCAAGGCTTGTACTCCAACAAAATATCAACCAGGACAAGGGAGGAGAAACCCGCGTTTTAACCCCGCCCCCCCTTAAAGGCGACAAAATCGCGCACACGGCCAGTGGCAGAATTACAGCGCGACTGAAGGTAAGTTTTGTAACATACCTACACAGAGTGCTGGAGTAACTCAGCGGGTCAGGCTGCATCTCTGGAGAACATGGATACGTGACTGAGGCAGATACAATAAGAGCATTTATACACTTGAATAGGATAAATTATCACACCTTCCATCACTTTTCTGGAGGTTGAGTGGGAGGATTGGCTGGTATGGGTTAGATTTATCCTATCTAGAATCAAGGGATATGGGGAAAAAGCAGGAGCGGGGTACTGATTGTGGATGATCAGCCATGATCATATTGAATGGTGGTGCTGGTTCGATGGGCCAAATGGCTTACTCCTGCACCTATCTTCTATGTTTCTATGAATTAACTGGGCAATATTTTTGGTACAAACCAGCATCTGAAGTTCTTTGTTTCTACATGATAGTGTGTACTTGAGATATCCCACTCCCATGAGATAAAGCTGCCTACATAGAGTTATACAGCATGGAAACATGCCCTTCAGACCAACACCGGCCAACATTTCCCAGCTACACCAGTCCCACCTGCCCGCATTTGGTCCATATCCCTCTAAACCTGTCCTATCCATGTACCTGTCCAACTGCTTCCTCAACGTTGCGATAGTCCTTGCCTTAACTACCTCCTCTGGCACCTTGTTCCATACACCCACCGCCCTTTGTGTGAAAAAGTTGCCCCTCAGTTTCCTATTAAATCTTTTCGCCCTCATCTTAAACCTATGTCCTGTGGTTCTCGATTCACCTACTCTGCAAGAGACTCTGTGTGTCTACCCGATCTATTCCTCGTGATTTTGTACATCTCTATCAGATCACCCCTCATCCTTCTGCGCTCCAAGAAATAGAGTCCCAGCCTAATCAACCTCTGCCTATAGCTCAGACCCTTTAGTCCTGGCAACTTCATCGTAAATCTTCTCTACACCCTTTCTAACTTGACAACATAGCATGGTGCCCAAAACTGAACACAATACTCTAAATCACCAACGTGTTATATAACTGCAACGTGACCTCCTAACCTATACTTAATGCTCTGACTGATGAAGGCCACTGTGCCAAGCCTTTTTGACCATCTTATCTACCGGAGATGCCACTGAGATGTCCCCCTGAGTTAGCATTTTGTGTCTATCTTCGGTGTAAACCAGCATCTGCAGTTCCTTTCTATGCCCTGCCATGCAATGCAATGTCATGCAATGAATTATGTACCTGTACAATGGAACAAGCTTAGATGGAGCATCTTGGCATGGACGAGTTGGTCTGAAGGTCCTGTTCCGAGCTGTTTGACTGTATGAATGTAAAGAATATAAATTCCAAAATGATGAAAGTTTTCACTGACTTCCAAAGCAGTGGTGGATTCTTACTAAAATAGACTGCATTTTGACTGCAGAGGGAGCTGCAGGCATATTTTTCCACAGTATGTATCATCCTCGCGTTTGGGAGTGCAGTGTTTAATTGCCGTATTTACTGGCAACAAAACAATGAAATTCTTACTTCCTGCAGCTTTACAGGCCCCTAAACACAATGGCATGCGGATAAATTCACGATAATTACTCATCAATTAATCTATTAATGGAATGACACATGATCAGGATAGATGAACTCACAGTGGCTTTCTTCTTCTTTCGTGGCCATCTTCCATGTTTCAAATGTTGACATCGCTGTCATCGTGCGTCTTGAAAAGGACGCAAACTTCCGGAATCAGTAGGAGCCATCACTTGTTGCTCAGGATACTTGCAGTTTCCAGCCCCGCGACGGGGATGCTTCTGCTATGGGGCCGCAGTGGTTTTGATACTGTCCAATATCCATCACAGATGAAAAGTATGATTAATCTTACAATAGACAATAGGTGCAGGAGTAGGCCATTCGGCCTTCGAGCCAGCACCGCCATTCAATGTGATCATGGCTGATCATCCACAATCAGTACCCCGTTCCTGCCATCTCTCCATATTCCTTAACTCTGCTATCGCTAAGAGCGCTATCTAACTCTCTCTTGAAAGCATCCAGAGAACCAGCCTCCACCGCCCTCTGAGGCAGAGAATTCCACAGACTCACAACTCTCTGTGTGAAAAAGTTTGTCCTCATCTCTGTTCTATAATGCCTTACCACTTATTCTTAAACTATGGCCCCTGGTTCTGGACTTCCCCAACCTTGGGAACATGTTTCTTGCCTCTACCGTGTTCAAACCCTCAATACTCTTATATGTTTCAATAAGATTCCCGCTCATCCTTTTAAATTCCAGAGTATACAAGCCCAGCTGCTCCAATCTATCAACATATGACAGTCCTGCCATCCCGGGTATTAACCTCGTGAACCTAGGCTACACTCCAATGTGTATAGGTATAGCTAAACCTGATGGAAGTATATACAATTATGAGATTCATAGACAGGGTAGACAGTCAGAACCTTAATTTCAAGGTGGGAATATCAAATACTAGAGGGTATAAGATGCAAGCATAAAGGAGATGTGCAAGAGCGAGGTAGACACAGAGTGCTGGAGTAACTCAGCGGATCAGGCAGCACCTCTGGAGAGAAGGAATGGGTGATGTTTCGGGTCAAGACCCTTTTTCAGACTCATGTCAGGTGAGGGGGCGGGACAGAGAGAATGTAGTCGGAGACAGTAAGACTGGTGGGAGAACTGGGAAGGGGGAGGGGATGGAGAGAGAAGGAAAGCAAGGGCTATTTGAAGTTAAAGAAGTCACTGTTCATACTACTGGGTGTAAACTACCCAAGCAAAATATTAGGTGGTGTTCCACCAATTTGTGCTGGGCCTCACTCTGACAATGGAGGAGGCCCAGGACAGAAAGATCAGATTGGGAATGGGAGGGGGAGTTGAAATGCTGAGCCACCATTAAATCAGGTAAGTTAATACAGACTGAGCGGAGGTGTTCAGCGAAACGATCGCAAAGCCTGCACCTGGTCTCGCCGATGTAGAGAAGTTAATACCTGGAACAGCGGATACAGTAGATAAGGTTGGAGGAGGTGCAAGTGAACCTATGCCTCATCTGGAAAGACTGGGTCCTTTGATGGAGTCGAGGGGGGAGGTAAAGTGACACGTGTTGCACCTCCTGCGGTTGCAGGGGAAAGTACCAAGGGAGGGGATGGTTTGGGTGGGAAGGGACGAGTTACCAGGGAGTTTTGGAGGGAACGGTCTCTGCGGAAAGTCGAAAGGGGTAGAGATGGGAAGATGTGGCCAGTAGTGGGATCCTGTTGGAGGTGGCGAAAATGTTAGAGGATTATATGCTGTATGCGACGGCTGATGGGGTGGAAGGTGGGAACAAGGGGGACTCTGTCCTTGTTACGAATGGGGGGAGGGGGAGCAAGAGCGGAGCTGCGTGATATCAAGTAGACCCCAGTGAGAGCCTCATCTATAATAGAAGAGGGGAACTCCGTTTCCTAAAGAATGAGGACATCTCTGATGCCCTGGTATGGAACACCTCATCCTGGGTGCAGATGCGGCGTAGACGGAGGAAATGGGAGTAAGGGATAGAGTCCTTACAGGAAGCAGGGTGGGAAGAAGTGTTGTCCAGATAGCTATGGGAGTCAGTAGGTTTGTAGTAGATGTCGGTCAATAGTCTGTTTCCTGTGATGGAGACGATGAGATCTGGCAACGGTAGGGAGATGTCGTAGATGGTCCAAGTGAATTTGAGTGCAGGATGGAAATTAGTGGTGAAGTGGATGAAGTCAGTGAGTTCTGCATGGGTGCAGGAGGTGGCACCAATGCAGTCGTCAATGTAGCGGAGGTAGAGTTTGGGGATAGGGCCACGGTATGCCTCAAACAAGGATTGTACGATGCACCATACAAACAGGCAGGCATAGCTGGGGCCCATGCGAGTCCCCGTAGCTACGCCTTGGATTTGGAGAAAGTGGGAGGAATCGAAGGAGAAGTTGTTGAGGGTAAGGACCAGCTCCGCTAGGCGGAGGAAACATAGAAACATAGAAAATAGGTGCAGGAGGAGGCCATTCAGCCCTTCCAGCCAGCACCGCCATTCATTATGATCATTGCTGATCGTCCCCTATCAATAACCCGTGCCTGTCTTCTCCCCATATCCCTTGACTCCACTAGCCCCTAGAGCTCTATCTAACTCTCTCTTAAATCCATCCAGTGATTTGGCCTCCACTGCCCTCTGTGCCAGGGAATTCCATAAATTCACAACTCTCTGGGTGAAAACGTTTTTTCTCACCTCAGTCTTAAATGACCTCCCCTTTATTCTAAGACAGTGGCCCCTGGTTCTGGACTCGCCCAACATTGGGAACATTTTTCCTGCATCTAGCTTGTCCAGTCCTTTTATAATTTTATATGTTTCTATAAGATCGCCCTCATCCTTCTAAACTCCAGTGTATACAAGCCTAGTCTTTTCAATCTAGAATATTAGTAGATGGAAATTGGTTGTTTCTGCGGTCGAGGAAGAAACGGAGGCTTTAAGACCCTGCTGGTGGGGGATGGAGGTGTAGAGTGACTGGACATCCATAGTAGATGAGGGAGTGGGGGCCTGGAAAACGGAAGTCATTGTGGAGACGAAGAGCGTGTGAGGTGTCTTGGACATAGGTGGGGAGGGATTGGACCAGAGGGGATAGGATGGAGTCGAGGTATGTGGAAATTACTTTGGTGGGACAGAAACAGAAACAACGGGTCTGTCAGGACAGTTGTGTTTGTGGATTTTGGGGAGAAGATGAAATAGTGTCTGGGTAGTGAGCCAGAAGAGTTATCTCAGATGGGAATAAAACGAACTTGACAATTTAAAATATGCAAGGTAAATGTAAAGGTATAGTAGAGAGTTAACTATTATTCAACTATACTCTGTGGAAAATATTATTCCAGGAAGGAACACAGAAAAGAAGTGAATACTAGTTCTGTTGCAACATCAGCTATGGAGTTGATCTGTCAATCCAAGACTTTCAACATGTACAGAGGTATTCAGCTAAATACTGTTAGCGAGCTGATGAACTGATGCAGCAGGGCTCGAAATTAGCGGTTGCCCGGGTGCCACTGACCACTCAAAGCGCCGCCGGGCAACCTGAACACTGAGTCATTTTGCGCGGCTTGGCAACCAGATACTGGTTTGTACCGAAGATAGACACAAAAACTGGAGTAATCCTCGGGTCAGGCAGCATCTCTGGAGAAAAGGAACGCGACGTTTCGTGTCGGCGGCGGCTGTGTTGCGGGGCAAATATACTAGGTGCGGGGTGAGGAAGGGTCGGAGTGAATGACGGGCCCCGAACAGCGGCAGCAGCGGCCGCGAACAGCAGCTCCATCTTCTCATCCTCCCGCCCCCCGCCCGCCCTGATAAGGGCCGCTGCTTGTAAATCCGCTAACCGCGCTTTCAAAACAAATCCACCCGCACTCCGAGGCCGGGAGGAGGGAGGGAGGAGGGTCCTCGGAGTGCGGGAGGGTTTGTTTGCGCCGTTACCGGATTTACAAACAGAGGCCCTTATCAGGGCGGGCAGGAGGAGGAGGTGGTGGAGCTGCTGTTCGCGGCCGTTGCTGCCGCTGTGCGGGGCCCGTCATTCGCTCCGACTCTTCGGAAGCAGCTACACCAAAGATCTTATAGCTATAGGATCTCTGAGCTGCACCGCCTGGCCCCGCATCTTGCTGTTGGCTGGCGGAAGAGGGAGGTGGTGGCGAGGAGTTCCCAACGGCCAAGGCAGCGGGGCGATGTTGTCCAAGAACGCTGACCTTCCTTCCTCCCCACCTCATCCCCCTTCTCCCTCTCTCTCTCTCTCTCTCTCTTGTACGCCCCTCCACCCCCTTATCCTGGGACCCTCCACTCCATCCCGCACTGATCCCCATTCCCGCTTCTATTTAGTGCTCACTGACATCCCTGTGCTCCACTCCCCATCTACCCCCATCTATTCATCCTGCGCTGATCACCCTATCCACCTCGCATTGATTCTCCTGCCACCCCCCCCCATCCATCCTACACTGGTTCCCCAATTCACCCTGTACTTACCCCTTTCCCATCCATCCTGCACTTCTCCCCATTCATCCTGCACAGACCCTCCGATCAACACTGTACTGACCCCCCCCCCCCATTCATCCTGCACTGATCTCCCCCCATCCATCCTGTACCGATCCTCCCATTCAAGAAGAATGGGGGGGAACATTCTGAAGAAGGGTCTCGACCCGAAACGTTGCCTATTTCCTTCGCTCCATAGATGCTGCTTCACCCGCTGAGTTTCTCCAGCACTTTGTCTACCCCCATCCATCCCGTACTGAACCATCTCCCCCCCCCCATTCAACACCACTGACATTCCCGGTGCTCTCCCCTCACAATTTTACCTACTCCAACCAACACGTACTAATTCACCTGCCTCAATCCATCCATTCTGCACCCGACTGCCTTCTAACCCCCCCCCCCACCCCCACCATCTATCCACCCACACTGATTCACACACACACCCCTCCCTGACCCTATTGTGCTGGAAATGTCTTCAGAGCGAACATTGACTATGTTTGATAACAGAATGCAATCAAATGTGTTTAATTCTCAATGTTATTATTTGTTTTAATCCATAAAGATGGATTAATTAAATTGTGAACAGGTGAAACATTAAAACCGCAGTGTTCGATTGTCACTGCTGCCGTTGACACGTTATTACAGAATTCATTTTAACGGCAAATCAATGCTCTTAATATGGAGTATCAGTCCTGTAGTTATTTAATGAGCAACATTCACAACTATATGTTACCATGGTCCAGGATTTATTGACAGAGGTTGATCATACGCTGAATAATCCGCTTGTACTCCAGTTGGCGTTGTGTGGCAACAGTGCAGGTGACGGGCCGTGCAACCCCCGTGTAGTGTAGGTGGGTGGGGATGGAGGGGCTGGGGGTCGGTGGAGTCGATGCTGGAGGCCGGCGGGGAGTGAGTGGAGGCCGGGTCGGAGGGAGGAGGGGGTTTGACGCTCCTTCCTTCTTCCCTGCCCCCACATCAGTGTGAAGACCAAAGATACTAGAGGAGTTCTTGTTTGTCCATTAAGACAAATCTGAATCTTTCCAGGTGTAGGGTCTCCGACATTTCCATAATCCACATTTTAATTGTGGGGGTTATAGGGCCTTTCCAACACTTTAGTATAATATTTTTCCCAGTTATTATACTGTAGTCAAGAAAGTCTCTTTGGTTTGTGAGTGTTAGACTTTGTTCTGTTATGCCAAGTATTATTAGTTTTGAATCGGGATCTAATTTAGTATTAATAACTCAGAAATTATTCTAAAAATATCAATGCAGAAATTTGTGATTTTTGTACAGTTTACAAAAGTATGTGCTAGGTTAGCCTCTAGATGCTGACATTTATCACTCAGCTGGTCCATTCGCTCAGCATATGTCAGTCCCGCCATCCCGGGAATAAACCTTGTAAACCTACGCTGCACTCCCTCAATAGCAAGAATGTCCTTCCTCAAATTAGGGGACCAAAACTGCACACAATACTCCAGGTGTGGTCTCACTAGGGCCCTGTACAACTGTAGAGGGACTTCTTTGCTCCTATACTCAGCTCCTCTTGTTATAAAGACCAACATGCCATTCGCTTTCTTCACTGCCTGCTGTACCTGCATGCTTACTTTCATTGACCTATGAACAAGGACCCCCAGATCCCGTTGTACTTCTCCTTTTCCCAACGTGACGCCATTTAGATCGTAATCTGCCTTCCTGTTTTTGTTACCAAAGTGGATAACATCACATTTATCCACATTAAACTGCGTCTGCCAAGCATCTGCCCACTCACACAACCTGTCCACGTCACCCTGCATTCTCATAGCAACCTCCTCACAGTTCACACTGCCACCCAGCTTTATGTCATCTGCAAATTTGCTGATGTTACTTTGATCCCTTCATCTAAATCATTGATGTAGATTCTAAATAGCTGCGGTCCCAGCACCGAGCCTTGCGGTACCCCACTAGTCACTGCCTGCCATTCTGAAAGGGACCCGTTAATCCCTACTCTTTGTTTCCTGTCTGCCAACCACTTCTCTATCCATGTCAGCACTCTACCCCCAAAACCATGTGCCCTAATTTTGCCCACTAATCTCCTATTTGGGATCTTATCAAATGTTTTCTTAAATCCAGGTGCACTACATCCACTGACTCTCCCTTGTCCATTTTCATAGTTACATCCTCAAAAAATTCCAGAAGTTTAGTCAAGCATGATTTCCCCTTCGTAAATCCATGCTGACTCGGACCGATCCTGTTACTGCTATCCAAATGTGCCGCTGTTTCATCTTTTAAAATTGATTCCAGCATCTTCCCCACCACTGATGTCAGGCTAACTGGTCTATAATTCCCTGTTTTCTCTGTCCTACCTTTCTTAAAAAGTGGGATAATATTAGCTACCCTCCAATCCACAGGAACTGATCCTGAATCTATAGAACATTGGAAAATTATCACCAATGCATCCACGATTTCTAGAGCCACTTCCGTAGAAAGAGAGGCGAGGAGAAGAGAGACGGGGTGGAGAACAGCGGAGAGGAGGGCAGTGGAGATGGGTGGAGAGAGGAGAGGAGAGAGGAGGGGAAAGAGGGTGGGGAGAGAAGAGTGGAGGGGAGGAGGAGAGGTGAGGGGAGAGGAGAGACGAGAGCAGAGGTGATGGGGAGAGGAGAGGGAGCAGAGGAGGGGAGGAGAGGAGAGGAGTAGTGGGGAAGAAAAGAGGAGATGTGGGGAATAGATGAGGGGATGAGGAGAGAGGCGAGGGGAGGGGAAGGGAGGGGTGGAGAGTAGAGAACAATCTCTCGCCTCCACTATATTAGTTATCTTTGGTGCTGGATTTGAAGGGAAGGGGGAGAGAAGCGGGGCAGTGAGGACCAAAGATACTACTCTAGTATCTTTGGTGAAGATACTACTCTAGTATCTTTGGTGAGGACATTTACCCTGGAACACAAAACAATTCTGCCAGGATTTAACACTCAATCAACAAACAGCAGAGTAACTGTCTTGTAATATTATTTACATTATTTACAATCCCTTTGCAGCAATCCAATCAAACTCATACATTTACAATACCTTGGAGTTCCTCTGCAAGATTCTCATACATACTAACAATTACAAAGATACTTGGACCTTCCTTATCTGAGCTACTGATCTGGGACCTAGCCTTCCCGGCACCAGCTGGCAGCCTGTGGCTTCTTATACACAAATGGCTAAAAGGCCTTTTGAATGCATGAATCCTCTGCTTTATTTTGGCTCTATTTTGGCCGGGATTTACAAGAGAAGCAGGGAGGAGAGGAGTGGAAAGGGGAGGAGAGGAAAGGAGGAGAGAGGAAAGGAGGTGAGAGAGGAGGGTATGTGGAGGAAAATGTGAGGGGAGGAGATGAGAAGCGAGGAGAGGAGAGGAGACAATCTCCCACCTAGTCCATTTTGCAATTATCTTTGGTGAGGGGAGAGAGAGCGAGAGGGGAGGAGAGAGGAGGGGTGTAGTGGAGAGAGGAGAGAGGAGAGGAGGAGAGATGAGAGGGGAAATGAGAAAATCATTTTTTACACAGAGAGTGGTGAATCTGTGGAATTCTCTGCCACAGAATGTACTTGAGGCCATTTCATTGGCTATATTTAAGAGGGAGTTAGATGTGGCCCTTGTGGCTAAAGGGATCAGGGGGTATGGGGAGAAGGCAGGTACAGGATACTGAGTTGGATGATCAGCCATGATCATATTGAATGGTTCAAAGGGCCGAATGGCCTACTCCTGCACCTATTTTCTATGTTTCTATGAAGGGGAGCAGAGAGGTGGGAGGAGAGGAGAGAATAGGGGAAGTGTGAAGAGGAGAGGGGAGGGGAATGAAGAGGAGGACATTCTCTCACCTATCCATTTTGCTATTTTTTTTGGTGCTGGGTTTGAGGGTAGGGGAGAGGGGTGGAGAGAGGAGGGGAGGTGTGGAGAGGGGAGCAGAGGCGTGAAGAGGAGGGATGGGGTGGAGAGCTGGAGAGGAGATGAGAGGAGAGGAGTGGGGAGAGGTGGAGGAGAGAGGAGGGGAGAGAGGGGAGAGGAGAGGGAGAGGGAGCAAAGAGGAGGGGATGGAGAGGAGAGGGGAAGAAAAGAGAGGATATGTGGGGAGTAGATGAGT
>JAXLNO010002499.1:57555-120019 GCA_038087875.1 Malacoraja senta | reverse complement strand
GCCGAATGGCCCTCTACTCCTGCACCTATTGTCTTTGTTTCTCGTGTGTGAAGGGGCGATCGCTGGTCGTGCTAGTACGGACTCGGTGGGGAAGGGCCTGTTTCCGCGCTGTATCTCTGAAGTAAAAAGGGAATAGTTGAAGCAGGGAGAGGAGGGCGAGAGTTTGGGGCCTGGTTCAAGATGGCCAACTTTGGCCTCCTGTTTCCGCGCTGTGTCTCTAAACCAAACACAGGGCTAGTGTGCAAATGAAATTGCAGTTAATTTACGAGCCAAGTGTACAACTTGCACGGAATTTGATTTACCAAGAGTCGTACAAATAGAGCAACAAGATGTGTAACTGTGTAAAAATTAAAGATAGATTAACCAGACAGAACAGGGCGTGTGTGTTATAGTGCCAGTGTATTCAGTCGCTAGGAGCAAGAGGTTCTACTGCAGTTGTACAGGGCCCTGGTGAGACCACACCTGGAGTATTGCGTACTGTTTTGGCCTGTTGGCCTTCATAACAAGAGATGTGGGCGGCGCGACTCACCCGTTGCAGCGGCCCCTACAGCCTGTCTGTCTTTTTTTTATTTTTTGTCTAGTTAAATGTAGTGTTTGGTGTTTTTTAATACTAGTTTTAAATGTGTATATGTGGGGGCGGCAGGGGGAAACTGTTTAAATCTCTTCCCTGTCTGGGAGACCCGATCTTTTCCCTGTCGGGTCTCCGTTGTCGTTGGGGCCTAGCACCGTGGAGCGGCCTCAAACCTGAACGACCCGGGGGCTCGGGAGACGGCGGAGCTGCGGAGCTGCGGACTACTCACCATCGTGGGGCTGGCCGGCCTCGGAGCGTGGGGAGCGGTGGTGACTCGCTGCTGCTGCTGCAACTCGGCTCCTGGGGCTCGGAGGCTCCAGCAACGCAGCCGCAGGGTCCGGTGGACTGGGACATCGGGAGCTCGCGGGTCCGGGGGGAGAGAGACCGCTTCCCGGAGCTCCCCCAACGCGACTTCTCCAGCCCGTGTCGATAACGAGGGATAAAATTGGTCCATTGGAGAGACTGGGTGGACAGCAATCAGTAGAGCCAAAAGAGATGGGGGAGATATTGAACAGTTTCTTTTCTTCGGTATTCACCAAGGAGAAGGATATTGAATTATGTGAGGTAAGGGAACTAGTAGAGTAGCTATGGATACTATGAGTTTCAAAGTAAAAGAAGTACTGACACTTTTGAAAAATATAAAGTGGATAAGTCTCCAGGTCCTGACAGGATATTCCCTAGGACATTGAGGGAAGTTAGTGTAGAAATAGCCGGGGCTATGACAGAAATATTTCAAATGTCATTAGAAACGGGAATAGTCCCCGATGATTGGCGTACTGCGCATGTTGTTCCATTGTTTAAAAAGGGGTCTAAGAGTAAACCTAGCAATTATAGACCTGTTAGTTTGACTTCAGTGGTGGGCAAATTAATGGAAAAGATACTTAGAGATAATATATATAAGCATCTGATAAACAGGGTCTGATTAGGAACAGTCAACATGGATTTGTGCCTGGAAGGTCATGTTTGACTAATCTTCTTGAATTTCTTGAAGAGGTTACTAGAGAAATTGACGAGGGTAAAGCAGTGGATGTTGTCTATATGGACTTCAGTAAGGCCTTTGACAAGGTTCCTCATGGAAGGTTGGTTAAGAAGGTGCAACTGTTGGGTATAAAATGGTGGAGTAGCAAGATGGATTCAACAGGGGCTGAATGGGAGATGCCAGAGAGTAATGGTGGATGGCTGTTTGTCGGGTTGGAGGCAGGTGACTAGTGGGGTGCCTCAGGGGTCTGTGTTGGGTCCTTTGTTGTTTGTCATGTACATCAATGATCTGGATGAAGGTGTGGTAAATTGGATTAGTAAGTATGCAGATGATACCAAGATAGGGGGTGTTGTGGATAATGAAGAGGATTTCCAAAGTCTACAGAGGGATTTAGGCCATTTGGAAGAATGGGCTGAAAGATGGCAGATGGAGTTTAATGCTGATAAGTGTGAGGTGCTACTCCTTGGCAGGACAAATCAAAATAGGACGTACATGGTAAACGGGAGGGAATTGAAGAATGCAGTTGAACAGAGGGATCTGGGAATAACTGTGCATGGTTCCTTGAAGGTGGATCTCATATAGATAGGGTGGTAAAGAAAGCTTTTGGTATGCTAGCCTTTATAAATCAGAGCATTGAGTATAGAAGCTGGGATATAATGTTAAAATTGTACAAGGCATTGGTGAGACCAAATCTGGAGTATGGTGTACAATTTTGGTCGCCCAAGTCGCCCAATTATAGGAAGGATGTCAACAAAATAGAGAGAGTACAGAGGAGATTTACTAGAATGTTGCCTGGGTTTCAACAACTAAGTTACAGAGAAAGGTTGAATAAGTTAGGTATTTATTCTCTGGAGCACAGAAGGTTAAGGGGGGACTTGATAGAGGTCTTTAAATGATGAGAGGGATAGATAGAGTTGATGTGGACAAGCTTTTCCCTTTGAGAATAGGGAAGATTCAAACAAGAGGACATGACTTCAGAATTAAGGGACAGAAGTTTAGGGGTAACATGAGGGGGAACTTCTTTACTCAGAGAGTGGTCGCGGTGTGGAATGAAGCTTCCAGTGGAAGTGGTGGAGGCAGGTTCGATGGTATCATTTAAAATAAATTGGATAGGCATATGGATGAGAAGGGAATGGAGGGTTATGGTATGAGTGCAGGCAGGTGGGACTAAGGGAAAATAATTGCTCGGCACGGACTTGTAGGGCCGATATGGCCTGTTTCCATGCTGTAATTGTTATATTGTTATATATTAACACTATCCTATACACACACACACACACCCCAGGGACAATTTTTCCTTTATAGAAAGCCAGCTAACCTACAATCCTGCACGTCTTTGGAGAGTCTTTGACATCTGAACGTCTCTTGTCACAGAAATTTTCTGTTTTAATTTCTGCTTTGCCTGGGTTCACCCATTACTTGCCACGCTTTGTCTTGGCTGTCCTCTCCAGCACATCCAGAGGTGCCATTCTAAGTGGCATTGGACAAACAGCAGTGTATCTGTCCTTCAGGGAACAGAGAGTCCAACAGTTTGTGTAGGAAGGAACTGCAGATAGACACAAAAAGCTAACAGCAGGACAGGCAGCATCTCTGGAGAGAAGGAATGGATGACATTTCGGATCGTAACAAAACTTCCTGATTGAGAAAGAAACAATACACGAGTGACAAATCACAGGGTGGATTAGAATCAAATTAGTTACCTAACGGAGGAATATAAATATGGAAATAAATATTGACTTTAAACAAAATAAAAGTTGCGAAAGAAAAAGTACAAGGCATTGGTGAGACCAATTCTGGAGTATGGAGTACAATTTTGGTCGCCCAATTATAGGAAGGATGTCAACAAAATAGAGAGAGTACAGAGGAGATTTACTAGAATGTTGCCTGGGTTTCAGCAACTAAGTTACAGAGAAAGGTTGAACAAGTTAGGGCTTTATTCTTTGGAGCGCAGAAGGTTAAGGGGGGACTTCATAGAGGTCTTTAAAATTATGAGAGGGATAGACAGAGTTGACGTGGATAAGCTTTTCCAATTGAGAGTAGGGAAAGATTCAAACAAGGGGGACATGACTTGAGAATTAAGGGACAGAAGTTTAGGGGTAACATGAGGGGAACTTCTTTACTCAGAGAGTGGTAGCTGTGTGGAATGAGCTTCCAGTGGAAGTGGTGGAGGCAGGTTCGATTGTATCATTTAAAAATAAATTGGATAGTTATATGGATAGGAAAGGAATGGAGGGTTATGGTCTGAGTGCACGTAGATGGGACTAGGGGAAAATAATTGTTCGGCACGGACTTGTAGGGCCGAGATGGCCTGTTTCCGTGCTGTAATTGTTATATGGTTATATGGTTACATGGTTAAAAACATAAAGTTCAAGTGTGTAGGAAGGAACTGCAGATGCTGGTTTACACCAAAGATAGACACAAAATTGCTGGTCTGAAGAAGGGTCCCGACCCGAAACGTCACCCATTCCTTCTTATTAAGTGTTAAGTGATTGTCTCAGATTTTAAATTTACCAACCTTAAGTGAGATTATAAAATACAAACTTGTTTCCAGAAAATCAATTAGAGATCCAGTAAAAATAACTGATGCGTTATTTTGTCACAAGACAAGCACACAGATGATTCAAAATGCCATTGGAGGTCAACTATCATCTCTTGATTAAATACTTTGTGAGCCACAACAATGTTTCTGTGCCGTGGGTCAAAGAAACTGATGCATTTTGGCCAGCATTGGCTAATGGAGATAGATGATTGTTATTAGGTATTGAATCCTTTCACATTTTGGAAAACTATAATGCTCAACTTCAGCAGAACACAAACGCATAAGACTGAGTGGGAGAGAGGGTGGATAGTGTGTGACCTGGCAAAGCATTTGAATTTAATGAATGCTCTCTCCTCATTTCAGCCGGCATTATTCATGGATCGATTTTTGCCAATCCCTTCTCTGGCGAGATTCAACCCCATCACCAGCAGTGAAAGATATTCAACACTCTCGTACCTTTTCCATATGAATCAATACTTTCACTGTTCATAATTATTATACTAAAGATTTTTATTTGATGGAGGGCTGCACAGTGGTGCAGCAGTAGTGTTGCTGCCTTACAGTTCCAGAGACAGGGGTTCGATCCCGACTACAGGTGCTGTCTGTTTGGAGTTTGTACGTGACCTGCATGGGCTTTCTCTGGATGCTCCGGTTTCCTCCCACACTCCAAAGACATACGGGCTTGTAGGCCTAATTGAAACATAGAAACATAAAATAAGGTGCAGGAGTAGGCCATTCGGCCCTTCGAGCCTGCACCGCCATTCAATATGATCATGGCTGATCATCCAACTCAGTATCCCGTACCTGCCTTCTCTTCATACCCCCTGATCCCTTTAGCCACAAGGGCCACATCTAACTCCCTCTTAAATATAGCGAATGAACTGGCCTCAACTACCCTCTGTGGCAGAGAGTTCCAGAGATTCACCACTCTCTGTGTGGAAAATGTTTTCTCGTCTCGGTCTTAAAGGATTCCCCCTTATCCTTAAGCAGTGACCTCTTGTCCTGGGCTTGCCCAACATTGGGAACAATCTTCCTGCATCTAACCTGTCCAACCCCTTAACAATTTGTAAGTTTCTATAAGATCCCCTCTCAATCTCCTAAATTCTAGAGAGTATAAGCCGAGTCTGTCCAGTCTTTCTTCATATGAAAGTCCTGACATCGCAGGAATGGCTTGGTAAATTTGCAAATTGTCCCTAGAGTGTGCAGGATAGTGTTAGTGTGTGAGGATCGTTGGTCAACATGGACTCAGTGGGCTGAAAAGGTCAGTTTACACACTATCTCCAAACAAAATGTCTCCCATGTCATGCTTTGGGTGAGTAATGTTTTTTTAAATTTGGTTAGAGACAGTGTGCAAACAGGCCCTTCCACCGCTCAACTGTTCACTAGAGACAATTTACAGAAGCCAATTAACCTACAAACCTGCATGTCTTTGGGATGTTGAAAGAAAGCAGAGCACCCAGAGAAAACCCACGTGGTCCCAGGGAGAACGTGCAAACTCTGTACATACAACACCCGTAGTCAGTATCAAACCCAGGTCTCCAAGGTGTAAGGCAACAACTCTACCACTGTGCCACTGTGCTGACCTAAATACCACAAACTAATTGTGATTTGATTTAATTTTATTTTTATAACCTTATAACCATATAACAATGACAGCACGGAAACAGGCCATCTCGGCCCTACAAGTCCGTGCCGAACACGTATTCTCCCCTAGTCCCATCTACCTGCACTCAGACCATAACCCTCCCTTCCTTTCCCGTCCATATACCCATCCAATTTATTCTTAAATGATAAAATCGAACCTGCCTCCACCACTTCCACTGGAAGCTCATTCCACACGGCTACCACTCTCTGAGTAAAGAAGTTCCCCCTCATGGTACCCCTAAACTTCTGTCCCTTAATTCTGAAGTCATGTCCTCTTGTTTGAATCTTCCCTACTCTCAATGGGAAAAGCTTGTCCACGTCAACTCTGTCTATCCCTCTCATCATTTTAAAGACCTCTATCAAGTCCCCCCTTAACCTTCTGCGCTCCAGAGTATAAAGACCTAACTTATTCAACCTATCACTGTAACTTAGTTGCTGAAACCCAGGCAACATTCTATTAAATCTCCTCTGCACTCTCTCTATTTTGTTGACATCCTTCCTATAATTGGGCGACCAAAATTGTACACCATACTCCAGAATTGGTCTCACCAATGCCTTGTACAATTTTAGCATTTCATCCCAACTTCTATACTCAATGCTCTGATTTATAAAGGCCAGCACACCAAAAGCTTTCTTTTATCACCCTATATACAAGAGATTCCACCTTCAGGGAACTATGCACAGTTATTCCTAGATCCCTCTGTTCAACTGCATTCCTCAATTCGCTACCATTTACCATGTACGTCCTATTTTGATTTGTCCTGCCAAGATGTAGCACCTCACACTTATCAGCATTAAATTTAAAACACACTTGTTACAAAGATCAACGTGTTTGGCCTTATCTTAATTTACATTGGCACAATGCTTGTAATTTAGGATTTGTAGTTAAGTTTATGAAAAGATGAAGATATGAAAGCCTTGCTGAGATATGCTTTATTAAATGAGCCTGCACTCAGATGAATATTTCCTGATCTAATTAGTTTGAACATCACCTCACAATTATTAACTTGGGTGGCCCTGTTCCCCTCAATCTATTGTGACTTGGAGGCAGCCAATTACTTTAGTGAAGGTCTGTACTGATATATTATTTCTTTGTGAGTTTCAAAGATTTTTAATCATGTTTTATAGCAAAACCTGTGGACAATATTTCTCATTTATGCTTCGTAGACTGGAGTTCAGCTCAATTTTGCTTTCATCGTAAATTCATTGACACATTTTATTTTAATGTCAATGCTGTCTGGATTAGGAGGATTATCCACAAGGAGAAGTCACTGGTGTCAGAGGTTGAGGGAGATGGATAGGGTAGACCGTCAGAACCTTTCTCCCAGCATGGAAATGTCAAAGACTCAAGGGCGTAGCATTAGAGTGAGAGGGGCAGAATTTAAAACAGATGTGCAAGATGGTTGTTTTTAAATCAAAGGGATTGGGTTGATGGAACCTGCTGCCAGGAGTGGTGGTGGAGAAGAATATGAAAGTGGCTGTTAAGAGGCTTTTGGATAGGCTTTTGGATAGGCGCATGGATATACTGAGGATTGGGGAGGAAAGTGGTGTAATGTTAAAATTGTACAAGGCATTGGTAAGACCAATTCTGGAGTATGGTGTACAATTTTGGTCGCCCAATTATAGGAAGGATGTCAACAAAATAGAGAGAGTACAGAGGAGATTTACTAGAATGTTGCCTGGGTTTCAGCAACTAAGTTACAGAGATAGGTTGAACAAGTTAGGGCTTTATTCTTTGGAGCGCAGAAGGTTAAGGGGGGACTTCATAGAGGTCTTTAAAATGATGAGAGGGGTAGACAGAGTTGACGTGGACAAGCTTTTCCCATTGAGAGTAGGGAAGATTCAAACAAAGAGGACATGACTTGAGAATAAGGGACAGAAGTTTAGGGGTAACATGAGGGGGAACTTCTTTACTCAGAGAGTGGTAGCTGTGTGAATCAGCTTCAGTGGAAGTGGTGGAGGGCACTTAACATTTAAAAATACATTGGATAGGTATATGGATGGGAAAGGAATGGAGGGTTATGGTTGAGTGCAGGTAGATGGGACTAGGGGAGAAGACGTGTTCGGCACGAACTAGAAGGGTCGAGATGGCCTGTTTCCGTGCTGTAATTGTTATATGGTTATTTGTTATGTGGTTATATCTTGCACCTTACATTGGGAACAATGTGAACAGCGAGCGGGGACATAAGCATCATTCAGACAGTCCAGGGAAGTTTGCAATTCACTTTACAATTGAATCGCATCGCTGCTGTTCATTACTATGGAGCGGGTGCATTTATTTTTGCTGGTTAAACCAAGGATTTTATTATAGCCCCTGAGCGTATGGATGTAAATTTAAGTGAAATGTAAAACATCGTTAATCTTGGGAAATCGATCCACGTTTGTTACAATTTGTCCATTTTCTTGTATTGTAACAAATTATAAATATGCTTTCAACGCTTACACAGTACATTGCTTGTGAAACCACTTCATTTACAGTAGATTCAAACTATGAGAAGGATCAATAAATCCAGTTTAAGTAGCTACAAGGAACTGCAGATGCTGGTTTGCCACAAATAAAACAAAGTGTGGGAGTGACTCAGTTCTCGTCCGTAACGTTGCCTTTCTTCAGACTAAAACATGGCCTGTCCATGTCCTAAAGAGATGCTGCCTGATCTCCTGAAATTACTCCAGCACTTGTGGGGGTTTCCCCCCCTTATTTTGAAAATATTATTCTTTGTAATTACATTTATTCTACTTAATATCTAGACTATATCGGGGGGCAATTGAGTCTTTTTGTAACAAAATTCAGTAGAATAATTACATTTCCAGGGTCATAGGAATATATATCAGTGGGAATATTTAAAGTGTATCTGCCAAGTTAATTGAACTCTGAATATCGAGACAGTGAGCTGGGATTAGGTACAGTCATAACTGAAGAAAGATATTGTGCTAAATTTTGATTACTAAAGGGCTAAATTTAATACAATCAACTTATTTGTGAGCCACATTAAATTAAACATAAAACTGCATTGTGGACATCTGATTATTACCTTCATTAATTTTCTGCGTTCAATGATTTCAATACAGCTCTGGTGAGACAGATTATAATTGATAATAAAAACTGGGAATGGTTTCGTTTAAAGACACAGCATAGAAACAGGCCCTATAGCACACAGCGTCAACAATCGATCAAAGGGGATCTTATTGAAACATAAGATTAAGGGTTAAGGAAACATGTTCCGCATTTTGGAGGGAGTCCAGAACCAGGGGGCACAGTTTAAGAATAAGAGGTAAGCCATTTAGAACAGAGATGAGGAAAACACTTTTCCTCCCAGAAGTTGTGAGTCTGTGGAATTCTCTGCCTCAGAGGGCGGTGGAGGCCGGTTCTCTGGATACTTTCAAGAGAGAGCTAGATAGGGCTCTTAAAGATAGCGGAAGTCAGGGATATGTGGAGAAGGTAGGAACAGGGTACTGAATTGTGAATGATCAGCCATGATCACATTGAATGGCAGTGCTGGCTCAAGGGCCGAATGGCCTCTACTCCTGCACCTAATGTTCCATATTATCCCAATTTTTCATCCACTCCCTACAAACTATGGACAATTTACAGAAACCAATTAACCTTCAAAACTCACATGTCTTTGGGATGTGGAAGGAAACTGGAGGACAACCGGTGGAAACTCATTCTGTCAAAGAGAGAACATGCATATTCCACCACAGACAACACCCGAGGTCAGGAATGAACCTGGATTTCTGGCGCTGTGAGGCAGCAGCTTTACCAGCTGTGCTGCTCATTTCCATCATATTCAGGAAAAAAATGTAACATTTTACAAAAATAGTTCATTTATGAAACATTAACAACAATCAGAGTCAGAAGTGTTATTGGACATCCTGTGATATACGCATCTGATTTCTATCCTTTTCTCCGTCAGGTGAATAACAATGAGAATAGAAACATAGAAATATAGAAATAGGTGCAGGAGTAGGCCATTCTGCCCTTCGAGCCTGCACCACCATTCAATATGATCATGGCTGATCATCCAACTCAGTATCCTGTACCTGCCTTACCTCCATACCCCTGATCCATTTAGCCACAAGGGCCACATTTAACTCCCTCTTTAAATATAGCCAATGAACTGGCCTCAACTACTTTCTGTGGCAGAGAATTCCAGAGATTCTCCACTCTCTGTGTGAAAATTTTTTCTCATCTCGGTCCTAAAAGATTTCCCCCTTATCCTTAAACTATGACCCCTTGTTCTGGACTTCCCCAACAATCGGGAACAATCTTCCTGCATCTAACCTGTCCAATCCCTTAAGAATTTTGCAAGTTTCTATAAGACCTCAATCTTCTAAATTATAGCGAGTACAAGCCGAGTCTATCCAGTCTTTCTTTATATGAAAGTCCTGACATCCCAGGAATCAGTCTGGTGAACCTTCTCTGTATTCCCTCTATGGCAAGAATGTCTTTCCTCAGATTTGGAGACCAAAACTGTACGCAATACTCCAGGTGTGGTCTCACCAAAACTCTGTACAACTGCAGTAGAACCTCCCTGCTCCTATACTCAAATCCTTTTGCTATGAATGCTAACATGCCATTCGCTTTCTTCACTGCCTGCTGCACCTGCATGCCAACTTTGAATGACTGGTGTACCATGACATCCAGGTCTCGTTGCATCTCCCCTTTTCCTAATCGGCCACCATTCAGATAATAATCTACTTTCCTGTTTTTGCCACCAAAGTGGATAACCTCACATTTATCCACATTATACTGCATCTGCCATGCATTTGCCCACTCACCCAACCTATCCAAGTCACCTTGCAGCCTCCTAGCATCCTCCTCACAGCTCACATTGCCTCCCATACAAAATACTTTGTTTGAATTTAGCCCCAAATCACCAATGTTGACTCATTTGTACTGCTGGATCATGGTTCCCACAAGCTCAGCACAATCAATTCCAGTGAAGAAACTTTCCCGTAACAATACAGCAAGAAATACAAATAAATGCAATGGATGCTTTAGAAAATCAAATAACAAGAATGCACTTCCACAAAAATTAACATTTTTTTTGCTATCCATGTGGAGTTTCTCCACATGACCATGTGGGTTTTCTCTGGGAGCTCCGGTTTCATCCCACACTCCAAAGACGTACAGGTTTGTAGGTTAATTGGATTTATAAAATTGTAAATTGTCGTGTGTGTGTGTGTGTGCGCATATATATATATATATAACTTTTTTCTGTTTATTATATTATTTACAGAGTATTATGTTGACATATTCTGTTGGGCTGCTGCAAGTTAGAATTTCATTGTCATTTGGGACGTAACAATAAAACACTATTGACAAGTGGAGAGCATTCTATGCCACACACCAGACGTACTTTGTAGATGGTGCACAGACCTCTGCTGTCAGAGAGATCAATGGTTTCTTTATTGTCACAGAGATACAATGAAATGCGTGTTCTGCGTGCTATCCAGCATATCACACTATCCAGCAGTACAATAGATCATGTGTTGGAATATCACGCAGAGAGTCGCCACATCCCAGTGCCATCTTGCAACTTCCAAGTCGCTGAAAAGTTTCATCTTGACCCGGACAAGGACACATGCAATTGTTATATTCTCACATTAAGGCCCGGTGTCCTGGCGGCAGTGGGTCTCTACAGCAAGAGTCGGCCTGGCCCAGCACAATGCCATCGGCTCCTTCTATCACCTCTCCATGCAGCTGCTGCTCGATCTGCCCACTAACCAGGCCTCCACAAGTCACATAAATATTTTTCCAGTTACCATTTAAACTGATACCTAAACATGTCAAGCAGAAGTGCTTGCTTCATATATCTTTCTCAAAGTCTAGCATGGACATCCTCAATTTATGACATTTAAAAGAAATATCGAAGACAAGTTTTATCTTATTTCCAATTAATAATTGAGAAGGTTCTCAACCAGAAACATCATCCATTCCTTTTCCCCAGAGATGCTGTCTGACCTGCTGAGTTACTCCAGCTTTTGGATGTCTCTCGTCTGAGAAAATAACACACTGTTTCCAGTGGACTATGTCCCAAATTTCCAAAAGAAACAATACGAATACATTAATCACAATCCTACGATCCTCGTTGAATAAGATGATAATGTCATGGTATGTTGATGTTGGACCATGTTTCATGGATAGGTTAAGACATGCCACCAAGACCCATTAGTTTTGGATAGACACAAAATGCTGGAGTAACTCAGCGGGTCAGGCAGCATCTCTGGAGAAAAGGAATAGGTGATGTTTCGGGTCAAGACCATAAATCTGTACACTGTGAATGGCTCGACTGTAATCATGTATTGTCTTTCTGCTGACTGGTTAGCATGCAACAAAAGTTTTTCATGGTACCTCAGTACCAGTGACAATAAACAAACCACAAACTTGTGTTCCATTGATGATTTTCATGGATTCCACCATCTTTAGTCTTGTTTTGATCGCTGCAACAACGACCCAGTGTCACGACCAAGACTGCCACTGCTCAGTCTGATGAATCGTTTGGAACCAAAACATCACCCATACTTTTTTCTCCAGAGATGCTGCCCGACCGGCTGAGTTAGGCCAGCACCTTGTGTCTATCCACTGCCAAGACAATGGGTGTTGAAGGATAAGACTCTGTATTTTTTAAGAACTTTGGAACTTGAAGGCACCAGAAATGTGACAACTCGTGTACTGCCTCAGTGTAATGTACTATTCTTACACAGTTGGGTTGATTGTGCTCATGTATGTACAGATTTACTGAATTGTATGCAAAAAAGAATTTCACCGCACCTTGGTACATGTAACAATAAAGTACCATGGAATAAGTATACAGCAGTGCATCACAGACAGGTAGGTATAGGAGAGGTTTATGAACAGGTTTCCAAGATGGTTGAGTAATGAGATCGGAAAATGGGAAATTAGGAGCTATATTAAAAAGGTTTTCAAAATGATGACATGGGGTAGGTGGAGGACAAACTAAGATATAGGATTGGGTCTTGAGTCAGTAATAAAGCATGGAAACTGGCCCTTCAGCCCAAATTGCCCACACCAACCAACATGTCTCATCTGCACTAGTCCTTCCTGCACTTGGCCCATATACCTCTGCACCTAAAAATCCATGTACCCATCTAAATGTGTCTTAAACATTGCGTTAGTAACTGCGTTGGTGAGAGCCCAGAGTGCAAGATCTAAAATTCTTGTCCAAAGTCTAGAAGTGAAGTGACAAATTTCACTCGGTTTCAGGATCTGAAATGCTCAATTCATAAAGCTGTTTCTTAAATTGTTTAGTCATTTTAGAAAGGAGTCAGAAGTCATCTCTAAACCAAATAATTATCCAAATGAATACTGGGAATCCCAGTGTTTATACGTAAGGTTTACATTTTTATAGAAACAAGCTCATGGCTTATTGCTTGTGAGGGGACAAGCCTGAATCTGGGACATTGTCATACATCACCCTTTGGCCCAACTTGTCTACGCTGACCAAAATGTCCCATCTAAGCTAGTCTTATTTGCCTGAATGTGGTCCATATCTCTCTAAACCATACCAAGTCATCTACAAGTGCAAGTGTCTTTTAAATGTTCAAGTCAACTTCAGTTTTATTTGTCATATGTAGGTTAACACAGGGTCAATGGTACAATGAAATGTGTTTGACAAGACAACGGGTCACCTCAGCAGTAATATAACAAGGATATTCTTGTACCTGCCTCAACTACTGCCTCCGGCAGCTCACTCCACATACCACCCCCCACCGAGTGGAAAAGTTGGCACTTGGGTTCCTGCTTAATCTTTCCCCACTCTCCTTAAACCTACACCCTCTGGTTCTTGATTCCCTTACTTTAGAGATACACCAAGGAAACAGACCCTTTGGCCCACAGAGTCCGTGCTGACCAGCGATCACCCCATAAACTAGCACTATCCTACACACCAGGGACAATTTAAAATGTTATCGAAGGTAATTAACATACAAACCTGTACGTCTTTCGAGAGTGGCAGAATACCAGAGCCCCCAGATAAAACCCACGTGGTCACAGGGAGAAGGTATGAACTCCATCTGTAGTCAGGATTGCAACTCTACCACTACCCCACTGTCCCGCCCCTTTCAATTGTATTTGAGTTTGTCTTGATCGTATTTCTTTATGCTGTATCTGATCGGATAACATGCAAAACAAAGCTTTTCAATGTACCTCACTCAGTACATGTGACAACCATGTGCCTTTCTTGAGGTCCTCTGAGGGAGCGCTGTTTGTATGTATTTATGTATGTATTGTTGATCTATGTACCACTGTATGTAGCATGTTAGTACCTGTACTAATGTAAAGCACTTTGGCCAACGAGAGTTGTTTTTAAATGTGCTATAGAAATAATATTGATTTGACTTGTGACCAACCTAATGGAGAAAACATTATAGATCAATCTGCAAATTGATGTCTACATTTCTTTTACATCCAAAGTCCTTTTTTTATTTTTTAATTCATACGATAACTATTCAAGGACATACACAGGTTATTCTCAAAATACACACACACACTGTTATTTTGACAGCCCAGTATAACTGGATAATTTGTCAAAAGATTGTAATTGCCAAGTCTTCACAAGATCAGTTAAGAATGAAATGCAGATTCTTGCATCAATTAAACCGGCTATGTTAGGAGGGATGTGGATTGTAATCGAGCAGGTCAAAGCTGCAAACTAGTGATTTTTTGGAAAATAAGCAGGGATAGACAAGTGAATCAATTGTTTTATGTTCTTGACTTTTTGGTGACCAAGACTTAAAATACTTGATGCTCTAGGTAGATTTTGGAAATATGAGTCCCACCTCTACTGATATTTGCAGAAACAAATGCACAATAATTTAAAGAGAAATCCTAATTTGAATATAACACAAAATTTCCTTGGCAACTCCCAAGGACTACAAGCTTTTTATACTACATGGTTTTATTTTAAATGTATTGAACTTTTTTCTGTACTACATTATCTATTGAGTACTGCGTTTATTAACCTGTTGTGCTGCTGCAAGTAAGACTTTCTGTGTTAATATTGTTCCTGCACAATGAACACAGCCTTTAAAGCCACATTAGCTGTTTACGACGTAATGGTTTCTGAATTCACCCAGCACTACACTTGACCTAGATTCTCCAATTGTGACTATTTGTTCCTAATTTTGTAGCAAGTAGAAAAAACTTTCACTGTATTCCCTCAGCGACCTTCAAACATATTACCCCTCAAGAAAACATAATCCAAGATTATCCCATTTCTTATCTGAGGCAACAAGAACCGTCACTGAATTAGTGAGAGCCAATCCATAGATTAGTTTTCTCCAAGGCTTGGAGATTTTCTCGAAGATCAACCACTCAATACACAATAGTCCAAGTGAAGTTGCACTGGTGTACAATATATCATTATATGAATAGTCAATTACAAAAATTTAGCTTGGCTCCCATCAATGAATAAGTAGTTTCTGTTTTCTAGAACGGACACCCCTCATTTTTACGACAGTCGATTTAAAGACAAAATACCAAACATAAGCAAAGTGAAATGAAACTCAAAACAAACTGCGCACTACAAAATCCATCGGATTCATGAAGCAAGACTCATATCCACTGTTCTTATATCTGTAGAAAGTTATGGAAACTGGAATTTTGTCTTACAAACTTCTTAAAAGACAATCTTAAAACTTTCCATGAGGAAATGACTCAAGTTAACTCGACTAGTTTGAGTTCTCGTACAAGATTAATACTACACAGACCGACAATCTCTTATGGCTTGCAGGCATGCATGAATATTTTGAAGAATTTGCTGTCATAACACTGAGCACAGTACAAATGGATGGCATTACAGGTTAGTCTGAAGAAAACAGGTTTATTTGCCCTTAAAACCAATATCTACCTGATGGTAGATTATACAAATATAATGTTGGGAGATAATATTTGCAACTTGCTGTGGTCACACACGTGTATAAATCTTCCCCAAAGCATGGAGTTAAAATGATTCCATAGGTGATGCACATAGGTGATAGGTGAAACATAGATAGAAACATAGAAAATAGGTGCAGGAGGAGGCCATTCGGCCCTTCAAGCCAGCACCGCCATTCATTGGGATCATGGCTGATCGTCCCGCATCATTAACCCGTGCCTGCCTTCCAACCATATCCTTTGATTCCTCTAGCCCCTAGAGCTCTATCTAACTCTCTCTTAAATCCAGCCAATGACTTGGCCTCCACTGCCCTCTGTGACAGGGAATTCCATAAATTCACAACTCTCTGGGTGAAAACGTATTTTCTCACCTCAGTCTTAAATGACCTCCACTTTATTCTAAGCCCCTGGTTCTGGATTCGCCCAAGATTGGGAACATTTTTCCTGCATCTAGCTTGTCCAGTCCTTTTATTACATTATTAGCTTCAGTGTTTTTAAATCACAAGTAAATCAATGGATTAGTTATTTAATTAAGGGCCTGTCCCATGAGCATGGGACTCCATGCATCAAGCGCAACCTAAAGGGCCTGTCCCACCAGCATGCGCCTACATGCGGCAAGCGTGACCAAACCAGAAGCGGGGGTCGCGCAGAGATCGAGTGAGTGACATGAAGTTTGAGCGATGTCCGCGGGAAGTTCACGCGTGACGTACGGCGTCGAGGCGACTGCGGGCCGACAGGCGGATGCCACGCAGAATTTTTGAACACGGTCAGTTTTTCGGAGCCCATGTCGATGCCGGGACCAGCTCCGCACAACTCCATACGGCTCCGGCGCTCGAAGTGGGACCGGCCCCGCGAGGCCACACGGCTCAAGCGACCACGTTAGGTCACGCTTGCCGCATGGAGTCGCATACTCGTGGGACAGGACACCAGTTTCATTGGTTTCAGCTTCCTAATTCTTTCCGTGTATGTAGCTAACCCTGCACAGTCCGATAGTTGAATCTGGGATATGGTAACCTGCCTATCATAGTGAATATTGATTGATTGATTGGTTGGTTGGTTAATTGATTGATCGATTGAAAGATACTGCATGGAACCAGGCTCTTGGGCCCACTGAGCCCATGCTGACCATTGATTCACTCTTGTTCTATGTTATCCCAATGTTGCATCCACGCCCTAAACACTAAAAACAATTTTACAGAGGTCAATTAAACTAAATGTTATTCCTAACTATACATGATTCCCTTTATCATGTATCAATACACTGTGGGTGGCTCGATGCAGAGTCTTTCTGGTTGGCCCACAATATAAACTTTTCATGTACCTCGGTACACGTGACAATAAACTAAACTAACCATCCAAACCACACATCTTTGGGATGTGGAAGGAAATAGGAACACTCAGGGAACCCACGCAATCACAGGGAGAACGTGCAAACTCCACACAGGCAGCTCTCAAGGTCAGGCTCTAACATAGAAACATAGAAAAGAAGTGCAGGAGTCGGCCCTTCGAGCCTGCACCATTCGCCATTCAATATGATCATGGCTGATCATCCAACTCAGTATCCTGTACCTGCCTTCTCTCCATACCCCCTGATCCCTTTAGCCACAAGGGCCACATCTAACTCCCTCTTAAATATAGCCAATGAACTGGCCTCAACTACCTTCTGTGGCAGAAAATTCCACATATTCACCGCTCTCTGTGTGAAAAATGTTTTTCTCATATCAGTCCTAAAAGACTTCCCCCTTATCCTTAAATTGTGCCCCTTGTTCAGGACTTTCCCAACATTGGGAACAATCTACCTGCATCTAGCCTGTCCAACCCCTTAAGAATTTTGTAAGTTTCTATAAGATCCCCCCTCAATCTTCCAAATTCTAGCGAGTACAAGCCGGGTCTATCCAGTCTTTCTTCATATGAAAGTCCTGACATCCCAGGAATCAGTCTGGTGAATCTCTATGGCACTCCCTCTGTGGCAAGAATGTCTTTCCTCAGATTAGGAGACCAAAACTGTACGCAATACTCCAGGTGTGGTCTCACAAAGATCCCGTACAACTGCTGTAGAACCTCCCTGCTCTTATACTCAGATCCTTTTGCTATGAATGCTAACATACCATTCGCTTTCTTCACTGCCTGCTGCACCTGCATGCCTACTTTCAATGACTGGTGTACCATGACACCCAGGTCTCGTTGCAACTCCCCATTTCCTAATCGGCCACCATTCAGATAAAGTCTACTTTCCTGTTTTTGCCACCTAAGTGGATAACCTCACATTTATCCACATTATACTACATCTGCCATGCATTTGCCCACTAACCTGGATCTTTGGCGCTGGGAGGCAGCAGCTCTATCCGTTACTCCACTTTATTGGGCTGAGACTGAAAAGGAGTAGACAAACGTGTGGGGCATATTTTTTTCACAAAAGATGATGGGTCCCTGGAACATGCTGCTAGGGTTTGTTTTGGATCTAGATATGATAGTGCCATGTATGATTATGAATATGCAGGGAATGGAGCGATATGGATTATATGCAGGCAGATAAGAGTTGGCCTTGGCATAATGATCAGCTCAGACATTGTGGGCCTAAGGGCTTGTTTCTGTGCTGTGCAGTTTCGTTTGGGGATACTGTGAGGAAACAGGCCTTTTGGCCCAACGAGTCTGCATTGACTAGCAATCACCCATACAATGATTCTATCCTGCACACTAGGGACAATTTAGAGAAGACAATTAACCAACAAACCAGCACGTCTTTTGGAATGTCGGAGGAAATGAGAGTTCCAGAGAAACCCCACAGTCAAGGGGAGAATGTACAAACAGCACCCATAGCCAGGATCGAACCCCTGTCTCTGGCGCTGTAAGGCAGCAATTCTACCGCTGCATCTGTGCTCTATATTCTAAGATGACATTATTTACAAGAAGAAAGAAACAATTTCAGAAAACATATTACACCAAAGAACAATTAAATAGGAAGTCACTGCTTCAAAGACACCTTCGTTGTCTCCAAAACCAGTGCATTCACACTCCACTCATAACGAGCATAAAAGACAACTCTTTTTGAACTCAGTCTGAAGAAGGGTTTGGGCCCGAAACGTTACCTATTTCCTTCGCTCCATAGATGCTGCTGCACCCGCTGAGTTTCTCCAGCATTTTTGTGTACCAACTCTTTTTGAAGAATGTTTTTCTCACATTTTGTCCAAGTTAATGGTTGATTAGTTAACATTGAGCTACGATATAATGATTTTGGTTTCCTTAAGTCTTGTGTTTCAGTTGAAAATCGTATATTCTCCTTGCTATTAATTGAGGATGTTTTATACATTTTTAAAAAGGTCAGTACGCATATTATAATTGATTTGCTAAAATGGATCTATGGAAGACATGCAGAAAAAATACAATCATCTTTAACCTGTGGATAATTAAGAGTCACGTTGTTCCTTCCTGTGCATTTGCTGAAATTTCCAAATCAGACTAGATTAATCTGCTGTGCAGTTTTTAACCAGACAGGTGTTGCTGTCTGCATGACCAACAATTTCCCTTCGGGATCTTTCTGGTTAAAAGCTTCCCAGTAATTTTCCTCAGAATTTACCTTAAATAGAAAGCAGGAAATTGCCAGCTCGTTAGCTTAACATTTGTGACAGAGAAAAGGTTAATGGCTACCATTAAAGATGTTGAAAGATTAAAGGACACTTAAAGATAAACATTAAGGCAACCGAACAAAGCCATCGTGGGTTTATGAAAGAGAAAGCATGTTTTACAAATTTTTGTTTGGAAGTAATGTGTGGTGTGTATCTTTGTTTCTAGCTGGGTGTAAGTGATGGAATGCCACAGTGATTAATACTGAAGCATCAACCTCTTACAATTTAGAAAGAGGGGATTTGAGCTGTGGCTTGAGGTTGGCTGCAGATGGTGCCCCCCAACTGGCCTTAATGGCCAGCTGCAGCTGGGACTGTTCTATGGGGCCAAAATGGCACCTCTTGCATATGGACTCAGTGGGCTGTTCTGTGGGTACTGCACTGATCGACAGGGCCGGCCTTAGGAGGTACGGGGACCAATTGGGAATAATTTTGGTGAGCCCCAGGTTCCCAGCCAAGGTCTATAGAATCGTAGAAATATAAATAAAGTCTATTATAGACTTTATATCTCTATGGTAGAATAGAAAGTCATCAAAATGTGTGCTGAAAAAGTGCCTGCGAGTTAATGGACCAAACAGATCTAAGCTAATTTTTAATATAAAATTGCATATGTGTAAGCCTACAAGTAACAAACAAAATGTGTAGATCACCTCTGAAAAGTACATAGTTACAATACCACTTGTTTTAGTGACTGTGAAATGAAAAAAAAAAGTAATTTAATTAACTGGATCCTGGAAAACCAATAAGCATTGACGAATAAACAGTCCAGGCATTAAATGTTGGGCTTCTGCCCCATCCTACCCTTTGGGCTTCTACCCCGTCCTAACTTAGTTATGTGTGTGTGTGTGTGTGTTAGTTGTGTGTGTGCTGTCTGTGCGTTATGTGTGGAAGGAGAGAAGGGAGAGAAGGGAGGGAGGAGAGAAGGAAGGGCAAAGAGAGAGAGGAAGGAGGGAGGGAGGGAAGGATAGAAAGAAGGGAGGGAGGGAGGAAAGGAGAGAAGGGCAAAGAGAGAGAGGAAGGAGGGAGGGAGGGAAGAAGAGGAGGGAAGAAGGGAAGAGAGGGAGGGAAGGAAGGAGAAAAGGGAGGGAGAGAGCCGGCGGCAGGAGCAGATGCCGGGGCCGGGACGGATGGGTGTGATCTGAGGCCGAGGTTTGTAAATGTTGCTCCAACCCCCAGCCCGGCCCTCCCTGTATTGGTCCCCGCTCCTCCCCGGGGAGAGAGAGAGAGGGGGAGCTGGGGCTGTGTGCGTGGAGCACGGCGACTGGAGGGGCGTGAGCGCTGCCCCGGGACCGTGAGGGAACGACCCACCTCCCCTTCTCCATTAACCCCTCACATCCCCCTACCTGTCTACCCCTTTCTTCCCCCTCCACCCCTCTACTCTCTCTCCACCCCTCTCTTGCCCCTCCACCCGAGGTAGATTTACCCGAGAGGAGAGTAGATTACTTTGGTGCGGGGCCCAATTGGGAGCAATGGTCCAATTGGCTTAAGGCCAGCCCTGCTGATTGGTGCACCCTTTATGGTGTGGAATAGTGACTACAGAATACATTTTTTGGAAGTATATCTAAAAGTTGCTTTCTCACATTTTCTAAGGTAAAAAATCTCAAATGATTCATTTAAAATTTGCACATCATGATATTGTCGAAATATTGACAAAATTATTCAAGATAAGAATGGAACCTAATACTGAAATGATTATATTTGGTGTAATGGAAGATGGGAATAAATTGAACACATCTCAACATTTATTCTTTAACTATGGTTCAATAATAGCAAAAAAATTAATACTTAAATTTTGGAAAAATACATCAATACCAACGCTTAAAATGTGGACAGCAAGTATGTTGGACACCGCACATCTTGAGAGAATGCAATTCCTCCTAATGGATTAATCAGACCAATTCAGAACGAGTTGATCTCCATTTGTCGTCTTTTTGGAATCATATGGTGCTTCAAATTTTTTTATTGAAATTTTTTTTTTTAATGTTTTATTCTCTTTTTTCTATTTTCTTTTTCACAACTTTCTTCACTTATTCGTCTTTATTCTTTTTCTTCACACACCATATATTTCACGTCTTTCTATCCTTTACTATCTAACTTCTTTTTCTTATTCTAATCTTTCTTCAATATAACAAAAAAAAGAAGCTGTACATAAAATGTATTATGAAAATATATATTAGGCACTTAGGCACATTTTATTAGAAGTACTTACTTCTAATACAATAAAATAATTTAAAAAACATTTTAAAATGTGCGCATCATTTGATTGCAATAGAATGGGTGAATGTTCCTGCCTCTAAAATGAGTCTTTATAAGACCATAATGCATTCGAACAGAATGAGGCCATTCAGCCCATCGTGTCTGCTCCACCATTGGCTGATTTATTTTTCCCTCTCAACCCCATTTTTCTGCCTTCTCCCCATGGGCGGCGCGACTCTCGTCAGCAGCGGCCTCTGCAGTCCGTCTGTCTGTTTATTATTTTTGTCATGTTTCTATGTAGTTTTTATTATTTTTTTTTGTCGCGGGGTGTGTGTGTGTGTGTGGGGGTGTGGGGGGGAACTTTAAAATCTTTCCCCTGCACGGGAGACCCGACCTTTTCTTTGTCGGGTCTCCGTTGTCGTTGGGGCTGCAACGTGGAGCGGCCTCCAACAGGAACGACCTGGGGCTCCAGTCGTGGAGCTGGCCGAGTCCGAGCGGGTGGAGCTGTGGTGGCGCGCTGCTGCGACCCGACCCCCGGAGGTTCGGAGGCTGCAGCTGCGGGTATGGGGTTGGTGAAGGGTGAGGTGCATGCGGGGTGGATGGCGAGTGGGGAGGGGGTGAAGGGGGGGTGAGGTGAGGGGTAGGGTGGTGAGGGACAGTGGGTGTGAGTTGGGGTTAGGTTGAGAGGAAGAGTATGGGGTGGGGCGTGATGAAGGAGTGAGGGATGGAAATCTGGGCAAGGGGGGGCGTGAGGTGAGATGGTGAGGAGTGGATTGCGGGGGGTAGGGGGGGTATGAGCGGTGGCTGGTGAGGGGCAGTGGGGGAAGTTTAGGGTAGGAGCGAGGCGGGGGTGGGTGGAGGTGAGGGGTTGGGTGGGGGGTAGTGAGTGAGGTGAAGAGAAGGGGTGAGGTAAGGATGGGTGGATGGTTAGGGGCAGATGACACGGGTGAGGGGCGAAGTGGGGGTGGGAGTGAGAGCTGTATGATTAGGAGCAGATGGTGAGTGGGGAGGAATGGATGGTGAGGGTGGTGTGGGGGTGAGGTGAGATGGAGAGGTGGATGGTGTGGGACAATGGTCACAGGTCTGAGAGGGGATTGAGTGACCAGGGAGGGCAGGAGTTGGGATGGAGTGTGTTGGGTGACCATTAAGTGGGGCATGAGGGGAGGAAAATGGACAGATGAAGCTTCGGCGCAGGACCCTTCTTCAGAACATTGATTCAGGAGGGTCCCGTAACGCTGTCTGTCCTGCAAGGCAGCAACTCTACTGCTGCGCCACCATGTCGCCCCCCTGAGTGAAAATGTTGGCCTGCAGGGTGATGTATGTGGACAGAGACAACCTTGCCCTTCCCCCTGTAAGTGAGGAGGAGGCTGCCCAGGGCAGTAAGGTTGGTATGCGAAGGGGAGTTAAAATGGTTAGCAATTATTAATAATTAATTAATTAGCAAATTTATTTGTGGTTGAAATGAGACGGGAGGTTGGCTTTATTGGATTTCTTTTTGACTTTATGAATGAATGAATAAGTTTAGAATGTAGAAACGTACAAAATTCTTAAGGGGTTGGACAGGCTAGATGCAGGAAGATTGTTCCCAATGTTGGGGAAGTCCAGGACAAGGGGTCACAGTTTAAGGATTAAGGGGAAATCCTTTAGGACCGAGATGAGAAAAACATTTTTCACACAGAGAGTGGCGAATCTCTGGAACACTCTGCCACAGAAGGTAGTTGAGGCCAGTTCATTGGCTATATTTAAGATGGAGTTAGATGTGGCCCTTGTGGCTAAAGGGATCAGGGGGTATGGAGAGAAGGCAGGTACAGGATACTGAGTTGGATGATCAGCCATGATCATATTGAATGGCGGTGCAGGCTCGAAGGGCCGAATGGCCTACTCCTGCACCTATTTTCTATGTTTCTATGTTTCTATGTTTATTGGCCAAGTATTCACATACAAGGAATTTGCCTTGGTGCTCTGCCCGCCAGTGACAACATGACATACAGTGACAGTTAAGAATGATACATAAAACATTGAACATTAATAATAAAACATTATTGATTAAACATGTGAATTAAATAAAATACCAGGGCAAAAGGAGGCTACAGATTTTTGGTTATTGAGTAGAGCTACTACTCGTGGGGAAAAAGCACCACTTAAAACGCCACTTGATATCCACACTTTATAGCGCCACGAAAACGCCACTCTATATCACCACTTAATATTTAAAACACAAGAATGTCTTCATTTTACAACAAGTATTTCGTTTTAATTTCATTTGAACCGTATGTTTAAATGACAATAAAAGGCATTCTGATTCTGAAGTAATTCTTCAGTGGGCAGCATTTTCAGCAGGAGAAATGGTTTCATATCAAGACCCTTCCATCACAAGTTGCACTGTCTTTATCCTTTCCTTCAGATTACTCGGCCAAATGGGCAGTCTGGTGCCGGTCAGAATGCAATCCAGCTGCTGGAAGGCAAAGTATACAGGTGTGAAGACATTAGGAAAGGAACTTTTCATGTATTTTGGACAAACTGCATTAAGGTACTGTATCTATTGTAATTTGCTTGAAACAAATAGAAAACAATAGACAATAGGTGCAGGAGAAGGCCATTCGGCCCTTCGAGCCAGCACCACCATTCAATTTGATCTATCACAGTGAGGAGGTGCCTGGTCAGCTCACTGTGGTGGATGTTAAATTTGTGTTTATTGTGTGTTTTTGTTATTTTTATTATATGTATGACTGCAGGCACGAAATTTCATTCAGACCGAAAGGTCTGAATGACAATAAAGGATACTTTACTTTACTTTACAGTCGCTGCCTCAAAAAGGCTGGCAGCATGATCAAGGACCCACACCATCCGGGCCTTACACTCATCTCCCCACTACCTTCAGGTAGAAGGTACACGAGCCTGAAGACTGCAATGACCAAGTTCAGGAATAGCTACTTCGCCACAGCCATCAGGCTATTAAACTCGGCTCGGACAAAACTCTGAACATTAATAGCCCATAATCTGTTTATTTGCACTTTAGCAGTTTATTTATTCATGTGTGTATATATTTATACAATGGTATATGGACACACTGATCTGTTCTGTAGTCATGCCTACCATGTTCTGGTGTGCTAAAGCAAAGCAAGAATTTCATTGTCCTATCAGGGACACATGACAATAAACTCTCGAACTCTTGATGTGACCTTTTGATCACATAGAGGCAAAAATGCTGGTGAAACTCAGCGGGGGAGGCAGCATCTATGGAGTGAAGGAATAGACCCTTCTCGACCTGAAACGTCACCTATTCCTTCGCTCCATAGATGCTGCCTCACCCGCTGAGTTTCTCCAGCATTTTTATCTACCTTCGATTTTTCCAGCATCTGCAGTTCTTTCTTAAACTTTTGATCACACATAATAATGTTGCATTCCTGAAACAACATTGGACGGGTATGAATGAGGTTTAGATCCAGCTTTGTTTTGGCTGATTATACAGGTGACCTGTCCTGAGCTTCCTGAAATGAACGTCTCACCACCAATGGCCATGCTCGAAGATGTTGTTCCTTTTCATCTCCTAAATTAAGAGATGTCCCAGATCAAATGTGGAAATGTAGAAATGGAAAGTAAAGTTGTCTATCTTTCGCACCTTGTTTAAGAAGGAACTGCAGATGCTGGAAAATTGAAGGTAGACAAAAGTGCTGGAGAAACTCAGCGGGTGCGGCAGCATCTACGGAGCGAGCGAAATAGGAAGGTTTCGGCCCGAAACGTTGCCTATTTCCTTCGGAGTCAAGAAGGGTTTCGGCCCGAAACGTTGCCTATTTCCTTTGCTCCATAGATGCTGCCTCACCCGCTGAGTTTCTCCAGCACTTTTGTCTACCTTTTATTTTTTGCACAAGATTGACAGATTTGCTGGGCTATTGGATATTACTCTGATGATTACACCAAAGCACCTTGTTTCACTTTATTCAATATTTTGCTGCAGCACAATCATTTTTCTAGTGAACAAGTTGAATTTATGGGGAGCACAAAGAATGGGCCCTGATGAATTTAAAGGAAGTGTGGGGAACAAAAGCTGAAGTGATAAATGCTGAACCATTGGGATTTTCAATCAACAAGCACAGATTATGGGAGTTTTAACGTAAATGTTGACTATTTCTCAGTGATTTTCATATTTATTTAGTTAATGGGTCTTCCACTTGCGTACGCCATGCACAGCCTAAAGTTGTAAGACAACTTGTTCTGTTTGATCTTCTGTTTGTGCACGCCAGGTTGATTGCATTGCTAACTGTAGATCCGACATTAATATTTGCTAAGTTACAGGCAACCTTTAACGGTTGAACTGATTGGGAAGGAGGAAAGAGGAAGAGATTTGTAAATCTAATTCATAATCTATTGAACACTACGTACTCCAACTGAACGGCAAACTGTCTTGGTTGCATTAAGGACTTCGGGCTTTGTTTTGTTTATCACTATATTGGGTTATTTAAGTTATCTATTGAGTACTGTGTTTACAAACCTGGTGTGCTGCTGCAAGTAAGAATTTCATTGTTCCGTTTTGCTACATTTGACAATTAACCATTTTTGACTTGACACTTGATAATCCATTTAAGTTTCATTTGAAAAAGAGACATTTTACATTGAAGAGAGTGCTAGCTGCTAATAAAGTTGCTTAGCAGGCAGTCAGAAATTATTTTATGCTAGAATATCTAGTGTATTCTTGTTGTGAAGTCATAATATTTATTGAACTTTTTCTTTTTTTTCCTGTTCCCCTGTTATGTACTATGTTTACATATTCACATATTTTCTGGTGTGCTGCAGCAAGTAAGAATTTCATTGTCCCATCTGGGACATATGATAATAAAACACTCTTGACACTTGACTCATGATATATCTTTGCAGGATACATTTTGGAATGAATGGTTCGATGCAAATCAATTCATCTGAAAGAAAGCGCAGCAGTGGAGCGGCAGGAAGTTTGCAAATTCAGCTAACCAATGATTTGATATGTTTCTTTGAATCCACGTTCAATATCAGGTAAATAATTAGTTCATGTTCAGCTTTATTTTTATGCTTTCAGTTTTGTTCATGAAAATTTATTTTGCACAGATCCCTGATAAATGTGAGTTCATCATTTGCAAATTGTGTAAAACTATTACGTAAAACTGATCAATGATCAGCATACTCAGTCGGCCGAAGGGCTTGTTTCCATGCTATATCTCTAAAATAAATTAAACTAAGAATCTTTAAACAAAAAACACAATTATATTAATCTGTGTACATAACCTGCATTTTAAAGCCCAAAACGTTCCAAGAAAGTTGTGTCTATTTTAACATCTTTATTTGAAAGGCAACTCTCACAATGTGGGTACACAAAAGTGCTGGAGAAACTCAGCAGGTGCAGCAGCATCTATGGAGCGAAGGAAACAGGCAACGTTTCGGGCCGAAACCCTTCTTCAGACTGATAGGGGGTACTCACAATGTGGTACTCCCTCAATACTGCATGGAATTTGGTCTGGATATCGTCACTAATTCCACAAGAGTACTAATCCTTGGAAGACTTCATGTTACAAATTGCTTTTGAAAATTGAAATTCTATTCTGTTGTCTTTGTTTATTAATTTAGTTAGATCAAAATTGCGAGAAATTCACTTTTTAACTTGTGTTTGTAGCTTTACACTGGATAAATTGTTAAGATATTAAGATTAATTTATCGGGACAGACAGCATCTGTGGAGGAAATGGACAGGCGATGTTTTGGGTTGCGATTATTCAGACCTATGTCTGAATTTGATTGATTGAAAGATACCGCAATGGAAACGGCCCACCGAGTCCATGCCAGCTAGTTCTAGGTTATCCCACTGCCGCATCCATTTCCTATGCACTAGGGGCAATTTACTGAGGCCAATTAACTTACAACCCCGCATGTCTTTGGGTAGCCTGTGAGGCAGCAGCTGCACCACTGTGTCACCATTCAATCGAAAGAAGGGTCACAACCCAAAGTGCTGTCTGTCCCTCCGCTGATGCTGCATGACCCACTGAGTTCCTTCAGCACTTTGTTTTTTACCTTTAATAACTTGACAGGTTTAATTAAATTTGTTTTGAGAGGATCAGATAAACTTTATGAAAAAATGTTATGTAGTTGGGTTTGCAATAAAGGCACCTTAACATTAAGGTATATTGTGTTACCTGCTAGGAGTACCTCTGTGAGGAGAAAGTAAAACTAATGGAAGAGCTGGATGTCTGCTCGGCAAAGTTCAGTCATCCTCGAGCAGAGGAGGATGTGAAGCGACATGGTGCTCACATGTTGTGTGATGTGCTGTTGGACCAGTCCGTGCTGCCAGGAGTGGGAAATATCATAAAAAACGAAGCAATTTTTGACAGTTATCTCCATCCGGCTGTAAAGGTAAAACCCTTGTGCAGCAGCAGGTTTCATTTTAATTTCTTAGAGCCATAGTGATACAGCGTGGAAACAGGCCCTTTAGCCCAATCTGCCCTTACTGACCAAGATGCCCCATCCACACCGTCCAACATGTACCAGCTGTACCAGCTACCACTAGTCCCACCTGGCCGTGTTTGGCCCATATCACCCCAAAGCCACACTCTTGTCTTCTAGATAATCCGTCCTTGTCAGTGGGCCAAAATATTGCCGTCCCCAACATCATTATCTTAAGGTAGACAAAAGCGCTGGAGAAACTCAGCGGCTGCAGCAGCATCTATGGAGCGTAGGGAATGGCAATGTTTTGGGCTGAAACCCTTCTTCAGACGGAAACGTTGCCTATTTCCTTCGCTCCATAGCTGCTGCACCCGCTGAGTTTCTCCAGCATTTTTGTCTACCTTCGATTTTCCAGCATCTGCAGTTCCTTCTTAAACATCATTATCTTCAGAATGGATTCACCTAAAGGAATAGTTTACAACCACATTCTCGAACTACCAATGAAATGCTGAATATCCACTTCCAGGGAGCTATGTACTTTGAATCCTAAATCCCTCTACAACCCTTCCCTGGGCCCGACCGTTCACTGTGAAGGCCCTGTTGTAGAGAAATGGAAGCCCTCCTGTTGTAGAGAAGTGGAAGCTAGCCAATAATATAAGAGAGGATAGCAAAAATTTCTACGGATATATAAAGAGTAAAAAAGAGGCAAGAGTGGACGTTGGGCTGCTGGGGAATGATGCAGGAGAAGTGATAACAGGAAATCAAGAAATGGCTGAGGAGTTGCATAACTTTTTTTTGCATCAGTCTTCACAGTGGAAGACACCAGCAGTGTGCCTGCAATCCTAGAGAGTCAGGGGATGGAAGTTCGTGGAGTGGCAATTACTAAGGAGGTGGTTGGAAAACTGAAAGGTCTAGGTGGTAAGTCACCTGGACCGATCGACTGCACCCCAAGGTTTTGAAGAAGGTGGACACAGAGATTGTGGAGGCATTAGTTGTGATATTTCAAGAATCACTAGAGTAAAGGGCCTGTCCCACTTTCACGACCTAATTCACAACCTTTTTTACTCGTGGACATTTTTCATCATGCTAGAAAAACGCCCCGACCTACTTGATGCCACGAGTACCTACGACCTCTTGACGACCATGCTGCGGGTATGAGTCAAGGGCAAACTCGGCAGAGGTCGTGAAAGTGGGACAGGCCCTTTAGGAGTGGTTCCTGAAGATTGGAAAATTGTGAATATCACCCTGCTGATGGGAGCAAAGCAGAATAGAGAGAGAGATTAGAGAGATTCCTTTATTTGTCATTCAGACCTTTCGGTCTGAACAAAATTTTGTTGCCTGCAGTCATACATATAATAATAAATAACAAAACACACAATAAACACAAATTAACATCCACCACAGTGAGTTCACCAGTGATGGAGGCAAAAGTCTTAAAGTCTCTGTCTCTTCCCGCTTTGTTCTTCCTCTGCGCTGAGGCGATCCAGGCTTCTGATGTTGTGACCCCGCCGGGTGATGGTAAATCAGTCCCGCGGCTGAATCCGTGCTCCGTCCGCGACGGGCCGGTTCAAACTCCGCGGCCCGGGGTGGCCGAAGCTGCCGAAGCTGCCGCCCTCCAGTCCAGCGGACGCAGCTGTAGTTGCGGGAGCTCCAGAAAAACAGGTCACCCACCTGTGACCTGCAAGCTCCCGACGATGTCGTCCACCAGGCCCGCGGCCGAGCCTCCGGATTCAGGTCGCCACCAGTGTCCTCGGTCGCCACCGCCGGAACGCCACCGCAGCCCCGGAACGCCACCGCCGGAACGCCACCGCAGCCCCGGAACGCCACCGCCGGAACGCCACCGCAGCCCCGAAGTTGGCCAGCCCCGCGCTGGTAAGTCCTGGCTCTGCCTCCGGAGCCTCGAGGTCGGTCGGTCGGTCGCAGTTGGAGTTGGAGGCCGGCAGCTCCGCCATTAGGCCTCAGCGCAGACGGAGGCAGAGAAGGGGGATACGACAAGAAAAAGTCGCACTCCCCCGAAGGAAGAGACAAAAATCATGTTTCACCCCCCCACCCCACACATAGACAACTCAATAAACTAAAATTTAACTAAAACAGGACAAAAGAAAACAACAAAAAAAGTAAAAACAGACGGACTGCAGGCGAGCCGCTGCTGTTCGACAGCGCCGCCACTTCCGGAATAGTGAAAACTATAGGCTGGTTAGCCCGAATTCGGTAGTTGGTAAGATTTTCGAGTCAATTATAAAGGATGTGATGCAGTAATTGGAAGTTCATGATAAAATAGGCTGAAATCAGCATGGTTTTGTGAAGGGAAGATCTTGCCTGACAAATCTGCTGTTCTTTGAGGAAGTTAATAGCAGGACAGACAGTGGGGAGGCTGTAGATGTTGTTCGCCTATATTTTCAAAAGGCCTTCAATTAGGTGCTACACGTCAGGCTACGAGGGACGATGAGAGCCCATGGTATTGAAGGGAAGATACTAGCATGGATAGCGAGCGGGCTAGCTGTATTGCAGAAGGGAAAGAGTTGGAATAAAAACCACTTTTTCAGGTTGGCTGCCAGTGACTAGTGGAGTTTCACACGGGTCTGTGCTGAGGACGCTTCTATTCACGTTGTATATTAACGTTTTGGATAATGGGATTGAAGGCTTTGTGGCCAGGTTTGCAGATGATGCTAAGATAGATTGAGGGGCAGGCAGTGTAGAGGAAGCAAGGAGGCTGCAGAAGGACTTGGACAGATTAGGAGAGTGGGCGGAGAAGTGGCAGATGTAATTCAGTGAAGCAAAGTGCGGAGTCATGCATTTTGGTAATAATAATAAAGGCGTAGATTATTTTCTAAATGGAGAGAGAATTCAGAAATCGGTGCAAAGGGATTTGCAATTCTGCACCAGCACTCCCAAAAAGTTAAATTGCAAGTTGCGTCGGTAGTAAGGAAGGCAAATCCAATGCTAGCATTTATATTAAGAGGACTGTAATACAAAAACAGATATAATGCTGAGGCTCTATAAGGCGCTGGTCAGGCTACATTTGTAGTACTGTGAGCAAATTTGGACATCATATCTGAGGAAGGATGTGCCGGCTCTGGAGAGGGTCCAGAGGCATTTTACAAGAATGATCCCAGGAATGAGTGGGTTAGCATATGACAGCATGGGCGTTTGACAGCACTGGGCCTGTACTCGCTGGAGTTTAGAATGTTGAGGGGGGGACCTCATTGAAACTTACAGAATAATGAAAGGCATAGATAGAGTGGATGTGGAGAGGATGTTTCCACTGGTGGGAGAGTCTAGGACCAGAGGTCGTAGCCTCAGAATTAAAGAATTAAAAAGGTGAGGAGGAACTTCTTTAGTCAGAAGGTAGTTAATCTGTGGAACTCATTGCCAATGAGGGCTGTGGAGGCTGTCAGTGGATATTTTTAAGGCATAGATAAGTTCTTGATTAGAATGAGTGTCAAGGGTTATGGGGAGAAGACAGGAAAATGGGATTTGGTGGCAGATATCAACCATGATTGAATGGCGGAGTGGACTCGATGGGCCGAATGGCCTAATTCTACTCCTAGAACTTGTGAACATTTTTGCATACAAATCTGCAAGACTATCCCCGTACATAACTACAATCGCCTCAGTGAGTGCAGTATTCACAGAGCAACTCACCGAGTCCATGTGCAAGAGGTGGAATTTTTGTGCCATTTCACAGTCCCAGCTGCAGCTGGCCACAAAGGCCCATTATAGCCGTCTCCTCCATTTTGGTCATCTCGTGAACCGTCGTCCCTCTTCACGCCTGGCCTTCATTAAACCTTTGCTCCCCGGGGCGGACCTCGAGGGCGTGGAAGGTTAGACCCTCCCGGTTCCTCCCACCAGGCCCTTTGTCCAGCTTCTGCCACCATTGCCGTTTCCTTCCACTCCCTCTCTGATTCCCGATCCATGTGGTGAGCAAGTCAAGTCAAGTCACATTTATTTATATAGCACATTTAAAAAACAACTCTCGTTGGCCAAAGTGCTTTACATTTGTTATAAGAATAGCACAAACATAACAAACTACATACATATATACATGTAGCCCTCACTCAGAGGACGTCAGGAAAGGCTTGGGAGTATAGATAAGTCTTTAGTCTTGACTTAAAAGAGTCGATGGAGGGGGCGGTTCTGATGGGAAAGGGGATGCTGTTACACAGTCTAGGGGCTGCAACCGCAAAGGCGCAGTCGCCCCTGAGCTTATGCCTAGACCGTGGGATATTCAGCAACCCCAAGTCGGCTGATCTGAGGGGCCTGGAGGTGGAGTGGTGGGTGAGAAGACTTTTTATGTAGGTGGGGGCAAGCTCATTGAGGGCTTTGTAGACATGGAGGAGGATCTTGAAGTTTATACGGAACCGCACAGGGAGCCAGTGGAGAGAGGCCAGGATCGGGGTGATGTGGTCCCTTTTTCGGGTGCCTGTCAGGAGTCTCGCTGCGGCGTTTTGGACCAGTTGCAGGCGGGACAGGGAAGATTGGCTGATGCCAGTGTAAAGGGAGTTGCAGTAATCTAGGCGGGAGGAGATGAATGTGTGGATGATCTTTTCCAGGTCATCAAACTGGAGGAATTGTTTTATTTTAGCTATCGTCCGAAGCTGAAAGAAGCTAGCTTTTACCACGGCATTGACTTGTTTGTCAAATTTCAGTGCTGAGTCAAATATCACGCCAAGGTTTTTGACGTGAGGTTTGAGTAGTGGGGTAAGGCTTCCAAGGCAGCCTGCTATCATTTTGATTGAGTCCGAGGGGCCGAGAAGGATGACCTCAGACTTACTCTCGTTCAGTTGGAGGAAGTTCTGGGCCATCCAACACTTTATATCCTCGAGGCAGTGGGTAAGGTTAAACAGATTTGATTGGTTTTTGGGCTTCAGGGGGAGATACAGTTGTGTATCGTCTGCGTAGCAATGGAAGGAAATGCCGTGCCTTTCAATGACTTGGCCTAAGGGAAGCATATACAGGGAGAAGAGAATGGGGCCAAGGATGGAACCTTGTGGAACCCCACAGCAGAGATTAGCTGGGGAGGAGAATGAGTTGCCTATGTTAGTCGAGAAACTCCTACCTTTGAGGTAGGAGATGAACCAGCTCAGGGCAGTGCCATCAATACCAACCCCATACCGGAGACGGTCAATTAGGATGGTATGGTCGACAGTATCAAATGCTGCGCTGAGGTCCAGAAGGAGCAGGGGCCGGGCTCAGCAGCCTACCCTCATCGAGCGAGCTGGGCCTGCACTGGCTAGCTTGCAGGCTGCTGCAGTGCCTCCAGCAGCCCTGTCCACGATCGAGGCCCTGTCCTGCTTCCCTCCGCTGGTCCACTAACCGGCCCTTTATTCCATCTTCCTCCTCTCCATTGTGAGCAGAGGCCGAGCTCAGCAGCTACCTCTCCGGTCCTGTTCTCGTTACCGTTCTGCAGCGCGGCTCGTCGGGTCGCTCGCCGACATCTCTCCTTGCTCTGCCGGCGGCCATGCCCTGTCCTGCACGGCTGGATAGAGCTCGCGGGTGGTTTTAAACTGAATAAGGGGGGTGGGGTGTCGAATGGGATAGTGGAGAATGGAGTTAAAGGGAAAGGGTTTCTTAAATGTGTGAGCGTAGAGACAGAGGGGTGTAAAATGAGGGTAGAAGCAATAGGTAGCAAGGTGAAAAGTAAAAGTGGCAGGCAGACAAAACCAGGGCAAAGATCAAAAAGGGCCACTTTTCAACATAATTGTATAAGGGGTAAGAGTGTTGTAAAAACAAGCCTGAAGACTTTGTGTCTCAATGCAAGGAGCATTCGTAATAAGGTGGATGAGTTGAATGTGCAGATAGCTATTAATTACTATGATATAGTTGGGATCACGGAGACATGGCTTCAGGGTGACCAAGGCTGGGAGCTGAACATCCAGGGATATTCAATATTCAGGAGGGATAGAGAGAAAGGAAAAGGAGGTGGGGCAGCGTTGCTGATTAGAGAGGAGATTAACGCAATGGAAAGGAAGGACATTAGTTTCGAGGATGTGGAATCGGTATGGGTAGAGCTGCGAAACACTAAGGGGCAGAAAACGCTGGTGGGTGTTGTGTACAGGCCACCTAACAGTAGTAGTGAAGTTGGAGATGGTATCAAACAGGAAATTAGAAATGCGTGCGACAAAGGCAAAACAGTTATAATGGGTGACTTCAATCTACATATAGATTGGGTGAATCAAATTGGCAGGGGTGCTGAGGAAGAGGATTTCTTGGAATGTATGCGGGATAGTTATCTAAATCAACATGTAGAGGAACCAACGAGAGAGCAGGCTATTTTAGACTGGGTATTGAGTAATGAGGAAGGGTTAGTTAGCAGTCTTGTTGTACGTGCCCCCTTGGGCAAGAGTGACCATAATATGGTTGAGTTCTTCTATTATAGATGAGGCTCTCACTGGGGTCTCCTTGATATCAAGCAGCTCCGCTCTTGCTCCCCCTCCCCCCATTCGTAACAAGGACAGAGTCCCCCTTGTTCCCACCTTCCACCCCATCAGCCATCGCAAACAGCATATAATCCTCTAACATTTTCGCCACCTCCAACAGGATCCCACTACTGGCCACATCTTCCCATCTCTACCCCTTTCGGCTTTCCGCAGAGACCGTTCCCTCCAAAACTCCCTGGTAACTCGTCCCTTCCCACCCAAACCATCCCCTCCCTTGGTACTTTCCCCTGCAACCGCAGGAGATGCAACACCTGTCACTTTATCTCCCCCCTCGACTCCATCCAAGGACCCAGTCTTTCCAGATGAGGCATAGGTTCACTTGCACCTCCTCCAACCTTATCTACTGTATCCGCTGTTCCAGGTATTAACTTCTCTACATCGGCGAGACCAGGTGCAGGCTTGGCGATCGTTTCGCTGAACACCTCCGCTCAGTCTGTCTTAACTTACCTGATTTAATGGTGGCTCAGCATTTCAACTCCCCCTCCCATTCCCAATCTGATCTTTCTGTCCTGGGCCTCCTCCATTGTCAGAGTGAGGCCCAGCACAAATTGGTGGAACACCACCTAATATTTTGCTTGGGTAGTTTACACCCCAGCAGTATGAACAGTGACTTATTTAACTTCAAATAGCCCTTGCTTTCCTTCTCTCTCCATCCCCTCCCCCTTCCCAGTTCTCCCACCAGTCTTACTGTCTCCGACTACATTCTATCTCTGTCCCGCCCCCTCACCTGACATGAGTCTGAAAAAGGGTCTTGACCCGAAACATCACCCATTCCTTCTCTCCAGAGGAGCTGCCTGATCCGCTGAGTTACTCCAGCACTCTGTGTCTACCTCGCTCTTGCACATCTCCTTTATGCTTGCATCTTATACCCTCTAGTATTTGATATTCCCACCTTGAAATTAAGGTTCTGACTGTCTACCCTGTCTATGAATCTCATAATTGTATATACTTCCATCAGGTTTAGCTATACCTATACACATTGGAGTGCAGCCTAGGTTCACGAGGTTAATACCCGGGATGGCAGGACTGTCATATGTTGATAGATTGGAGCAGCTGGGCTTGTATACTCTGGAATTTAGAAGGATGAGCGGGGATCTTATTGAAACATATAAGAGTATTAAGGGTTTGAACACGGTAGAGGCAGGAAACATGTTCCCAAGGTTGGGGGAGTCCAGAACCAGGGGCCATAGTTTAAGAATAAGTGGTAAGGCATTATGACGTGGATAAGTTTTTCCCACTGAGAGTAGGGAAGATTCAAACAAGGGGACATGACTTGAGAATTAAGGGACAGAAGTTTAGGGGTAACATGAGGGGGAACTTCTTTACTCAGAGAGTGGTGGCTGTGTGGAATGAGCTTCCAGTGAAGGTGGTGGAGGCAGGTTCGTTTTTATCATTTAAAAATAAATTGGATAGTTATATGGACGGGAAAGGAATGGAGGGTTATGGTCTGAGCGCAGGTATATGGGACTAGGGGAGAATACGTGTTCGGCACGGACTAGAAGGGTCGAGATGGCCTGTTTCCGTGCTGTAATTGTTATATGGTTATATGGTTATTATAGCACAGAGATGAGGACAAACTTTTTCACACAGAGAGTTGTGAGTCTGTGGAATTCTCTGCCTCAGAGGGCGGTGGAGGCTGGTTCTCTGGATGCTTTCAAGAGAGAGTTAGATAGCGCTCTTAGCGATAGCAGAGTTAAGGAATATGGAGAGATGGCAGGAACGGGGTACTGATTGTGGATGATCAGCCATGATCACATTGAATGGCGGTGCTGGCTCGAAGGGCCGAATGGCCTACTCCTACACCTATTGTCTATTGTAAGATTAATCATACTTTTCATCTGTGATGGATATTGGACAGTATCAAAGCCACTGCGGCCCCATAGCAGAAGCATCCCCGTCGCGGGGCTGGAAACTGCAAGTATCCTGAGCAACAAGTGATGGCTCCCACTGATTCCGGAAGTTTGCGTCCTTTTCAAGACGCACGATGACAGCGATGTCAACATTTGAAACATGGAAGATGGACACGAAAGAAGAAGAAAGCCACTGTGAGTTCATCTATCCTGATGATGTGTCATTCCATTAATAGATTAATTGATGAGTAATTATCGTGAATTTATCCGCATGCCATTGTGTTTCGGGACCTGTAAAGCTGCAGCAAGTAAGAATGTCATTGTTTTGTTGCCAGTAAATACGGCAATTAAACACTGCACTCCCAAACGCGAGGATGGTACATACTGTGGAAAAATATGCCTGCAGCTCCCTCTGCAGTCAAAATGCAGTCTATTTTAGTAAGAATCCACCTCTGCTTTGGAAGTCAGTGAAAACTTTCATCATTTTGGAATTTATATTCTTTACATTCATACAGTCAAACAGCTTGGAACAGGACCTTCAGACCAACTCGTCCATGCAAAGATGCTCCATCTAAGCTTGTCCCATTTTACAGGTACATAATTCATTGCATGACATTGCATTGCATGGCAGGGCATAGAAAGGAACTGCAGATGCTGGTTTACACCGAAGATAGACACAAAATGCTAACTCAGGGGGGCATCTCAGTGGCATCTCCGGTAGATAAGATGGTCAAAAAGGCTTGGCACAGTGGCCTTCATCAGTCAGAGCATTAAGTATAGGTTAGGAGGTCACGTTGCAGTTATATAACACGTTGGTGATTTAGAGTATTGTGTTCAGTTTTGGGCACCATGCTATGTTGTCAAGTTAGAAAGGGTGTAGAGAAGATTTACGATGATGTTGCCAGGACTAAAGGGTCTGAGCTATAGGCAGAGGTTGATTAGGCTGGGACTCTATTTCTTGGAGCGCAGAAGGATGAGGGGTGATCTGATAGAGGTGTACAAAATCACGAGTAATAGATCGGGTAGGCACACAGAGTCTCTTGCAGAGTAGGTGAATCGAGAACCACAGGACATAGGTTTAAGATGAGGGGGGAAAAGATTTAATAGGAACCTGAGGGGCAACTTTTTCACACAAAGGGCGGTGGGGTGTATGGAACAAGGTGCCAGAGGAGGTAGTTAAGGCAAGGACTATCGCAACGTTGAGGAAGCAGTTGGACAGGTACATGGATAGGACAGGTTTAGAGGGATATGGACCAAATGCGGGCAGGTGGGACTGGTGTAGCTGGGAAATGTTGGCCGGTGTTGGTCTGAAGGGCATGTTTCCATGCTGTATAACTCTATGTAGGCAGCTTTATCTCATGGGAGTGGGATATCTCAAGTACACACTGTCATGTAGAAACAAAGAACTTCAGATGCTGGTTTGTACCAAAAATATTGCCCAGTTAATTCATAGAAACATAGAAGATAGGTGCAGGAGTAGGCCATTTGGCCCATCGAACCAGCACCACCATTCAATATGATCATGGCTGATCATCCACAATCAGTACCCCGCTCCTGCTTTTTCCCCATATCCCTTGATTCTAGATAGGATCAATCTAACCCATACCAGCCAATCCTCCCACTCAACCTCCAGAAAAGTGATGGACGGTGTGATAATTTATCCTATTCAAGTGTTTAAATGCTCTTATTGTATCTGCCTCAGTCACCTATCCATGTTCTCCAGAGATGCAGCCTGACCCGCTGTGTTACTCCAGCACTCTGTGTCTTTTGGTAAACCAGCACCTGCAATTCCTAATCATGCCCTCCTCAGATTATAACTACCTGATTCCCGGCTCCGTGACACTACAACAATGATGTACATTGAGGAGTCAAACCCCACCGACTTCAGCTATGAAATGGGCAGCCATGCACACTTGTCTTCACCGCTGTCACTCCTCTTGTGCCGTGCCGGTGGCGGGACTCGAACCGGCGACTCACCGTCCGGGCGACAGCCCAATCTCCCGCCCTCACAGCCCCGCCCCCTCTGACGCGCGTGGCGGTTAGCCCGGTCTCGGGGCTCCTCAGACTCCGCCAACTGGCCCCTCCCTCTCTCCGCCCTCCCCACGCTGATCCCTCCCTCCGGCCCATCCCACCCTCGCTGGCCCCTCCCTCCCCACGCTGATCCCTCCCTCCGGCCCATCCCACCCTCGCTGGGCCCGCCCTCCCCACGATGGCACCTCCCACTGGCCCAACCCACCCTCGCTCTCCCCGCCCTCCCCACGCTGATCCCTCCTACTGGCCCATCCCACCCTCGCTGGCACCTCCCACTGGCCCCTCCCCACACGCTGGGCCCTCCCTACCCACGCTGATCCCTCCCACTGGCCCATCTCACCCTCGCTGGCCCCTCCTTCCCCACGATGGCACCTCCCACTGGCCCCTCCCCACACGCTGGCCCCTCCCTCACCACGCTCTCCCTGCCATCCCACGCTGGCCCCGCCCGACACTAGACCCGTCACCACGCTGGCCCCGTCCCACACTAGTTTTTGGCCCCGCCCCCACGCTGGCCCCACCCTTCCCACGCTCTACCTGCCATCCCACGCTGGCCCCCGCCCCGCTGGGGCCCCGCCCTACACTAGTCCCGCCCCCACTCGGGCCCCACCCTCTACCTGCCATCCCACGCTGGCCCCGCCCCGCTGGGGCCCCGCCCTACACTAGTCCCGCCCCACTCGGGCCCCGCCCCCACGCTGGTCCCTCCCTCCCTCTGGGCGCGCGCGCGCGGCTGCCTGTGTGTTGTCCGTTGGTTGCGGGCAGCGGGGTCGCGCCGCCATGGTGGAGGGACCGGGCTGAACGCGCGCTGAACGGGGAGCGGCTCCGTGGCCGCGTGAGGACCGGGCAGCGGGTGCGAGTGGTGAGGCACCGCGGGCGGGACTGGGAGTGGGAGTGTGAGTGTGAGGTGAAGGGAATGGGTGGGGTGAGAGGAGGAGCAGGTGAGGGGTGGCTGGGGGGGGGGGTGGGGGTGATGGGGAAAGGGGGGGGGTGATGGGGAGGGGGTGAGGGGGTGGTTGTGAGTTGGTGTGAGGGGAGTGGGTGAGGTTGAGGGGAGGAGTGTGCGGAGGGGTTGAGGAGGGGGCGAGGGATGGATGGTGAGTAGTGAATGGTGGGGGTGAGGGGTGGAATATGGGGTTGGTGAAGGGTGAGGTGCATGCGGGGTGGATGGCGAGTGGGGAGGGGGTGAAGGGGGGGTGAGGTGAGGGGTAGGGTGGTGAGGGACAGTGGGTGTGAGTTGGGGTTAGGTTGAGAGGAAGAGTATGGGTTGGGGCGTGATGAAGGAGTGAGGGATGGAAATCTGGGCAAGGGGCGGCGTGAGGTGAGATGGTGAGGAGTGGATTGCGGGGGGTAGGGTGGGTATGAGCGGTGGCTGGTGAGGGGCAGTGGGGGAAGTTTAGGGTAGGAGTGAGGCGGGGGTGGGTGGAGGTGGGGTTGGGTGGGGGGTAGTGAGTGAGGTGAAGAGAAGGGGTGAGGTAAGGATGGGTGGATGGTGAGGGGCAGATGACACGGGTGAGGGGCGAGGTGGGGGTGGGAGTGAGAGCTGTATGGTTAGGAGCAGATGGTGAGGGTGGTGTGGGGGTGAGGTGAGGTGGAGAGGTGGATGGTGTGGGACAATGGTCACAGGTCTGAGAGGGGATTGAGTGACCAGGGAGGGCAGGAGTTGTGATGGAGTGTGTTGGGTGACCATTAAGTGGGGCATGAGGGGAGGAAAATGGACAGATGAATCTTCGGCGCAGGACCCTTCTTCAGAACATTGATTCAGGAGGGTCCCGTAACACTGTCTGTCCTGCAAGGCAGCAACTCTACTGCTGCGCCACCATGTCGCCCCCCTGAGTGAAAAAGCTGGCCTGCAGGGTGATGTATGTGGACAGAGACAACCTTGCCCTTCCCCCCTGTAAGTGAGGAGGAGGCCGCCCAGGGCAGTAAGGTTGGTATGCGAAGGGGAGTTAAAATGGTTAGCAATTACTAATAATTAATTAATTAGCAAAATTATTTGTGGTTGAAATGAGATGGGAGGTTGGCTTTATTGGATTTCTTTTTGACTTTATGAATGAATGAATAAGTTTAGAATGTAGAAACGTACAAAATTCTTAAGGGGTTGGACAGGCTAGATGCAGGAAGATAGTTCCCAATGTTGGGGAAGTCCAGGACAAGGGGTCACAGTTTAGGGATTAAGGGGAAATCCTTTAGGACCGAGATGAGAAAAACATTTTTCACACAGAGTGGTGAATCTCTGGAACACTCTGCCACAGAAGGTAGTTGAGGCCAGTTCATTGGCTATATTTAAGAGGGAGTTAGATGTGGCCCTTGTGGCTAAAGGGATCAGGGGGTATGGAGAGAAGGCAGGTACAGGATACTGAGTTGGATGATCAGCCATGATCATATTGAATGGCGGTGCAGGCTCGAAGGGCCGAATGGCCTACTCCTGCACCTATTTTCTATGTTTCTATGTTTATTGGCCAAGTATTCACATACAAGGAATTTGCCTTGGTGCTCTGCCCGCCAGTGACAACATGACATACAGTGACAGTTAAGAATGATACATAAAACATTGAACATTAATAATAAAACATTATTGATTAAACATGTGAATTGAATAAAATAACCAGGGCAAAAGGAGGCTACAGATTTTTGGTTATTGAGTAGAGCTACTACTCGTGGGAAAAAGCACCACTTAAAACGCCACTTGATATCCACACTTTATAGCGCCACGAAAATGCCACTCTATATCACCACTTAATATTTAAAACACAAGAATGTCTTCATTTTACAACAAGTATTTCGTTTTAATTTCATTTGAACCGTATGTTTAAAGGACAATAAAAGGCATTCTGATTCTGAAGTAATTCTTCAGTGGGCAGCATTTTCAGCAGGAGAAATGGTTTCATATCAAGACCCTTCCATCACAAGTTGCACTGTCTTTATCCTTTCCTTCAGATTACTCGGCCAAATGGGCAGTCTGGTGCCGGTCAGAATGCAATCCAGCTGCTGGAAGGCAAAGTATACAGGTGTGAAGACATTAGGAAAGGAACTTTTCATGTATTTTGGACAAACTGCATTAAGGTACTGTATCTATTGTAATTTGCTTGAAACAAATAGAAAACAATAGACAATAGGTGCAGGAGAAGGCCATTCGGCCCTTCGAGCCAGCACCACCATTCAATTTGATCTATCACAGTGAGGAGGTGCCTGGTCAGCTCACTGTGGTGGATGTTAAATTTGTGTTTATTGTGTGTTTTTGTTATTTTTATTATATGTATGACTGCAGGCACGAAATTTCATTCAGACCTTTTTTCTGAATGACAATAAAGGATACTTTACTTTACTTTACAGTCGCTGCCTCAAAAAGGCTGGCAGCATGATCAAGGACCCACACCATCCGGGCCTTACACTCATCTCCCACTACCTTCAGGTAGAACGTACACGAGCCTGAAGACTGCAACGACCAAGTTCAGGAATAGCTACTTCCCCACAGCCATCAGGCTATTAAACTCGGCTCGGACAATACTCTGAACATTAATAGCCCATAATCTGTTTATTTTCACTTTAGCAGTTTATTTATTCATGTGTGTATATATTTATACAATGGTATATGGACACACTGATCTGTTCTGTAGTCATGCCTACCATGTTCTGGTGTGCTAAAGCAAAGCAAGAATTTCATTGTCCTATCAGGGACACATGACAATAAACTCTCGAACTCTTGATGTGACCTTTTGATCACATAGAGGCAAAAATGCTGGTGAAACTCAGCGGGGGAGGCAGCATCTATGGAGTGAAGGAATAGACCCTTCTCGACCCGAAACGTCACCTATTCCTTCGCTCCATAGATGCTGCCTCACCCGCTGAGTTTCTCCAGCATTTTTGTCTACCTTCGATTTTTCCAGCATCTGCAGTTCTTTCTTAAACTTTTGATCACACATAATAATGTTGCATTCCTGAAACAACATTGGACGGGTATGAATGAGGTTTAGATCCAGCTTTGTTTTGGCTGATTATACAGGTGACCTGTCCTGAGCTTCCTGAAATGAACGTCTCACCACCAATGGCCATGCTCGAAGATGTACCTTTTCATCTCCTAAATTAAGAGATGTCCCAGATCAAATGTGGAAATGTAGAAATGGAAAGTAAAGTTGTCTATCTTTCGCACCATGTTTAAGAAGGAACTGCAGATGCTGGAAAATTGAAGGTAGACAAAAGTGCTGGAGAAACTCAGCGGGTGCGGCAGCATCTATGGAGCGAACGAAATAGGAAGGTTTCGGCCCGAAACGTTGCCTATTTCCTTCGGAGTCTGAAGAAGGGTTTCGGCCCGAAACGTTGCCTATTTCCTTTGTTCCATAGATGCTGCCTCACCCGCTGAGTTTCTCCAGCACTTTTGTCTACCTTTTATTTTTTGCACAAGATTGACAGATTTGCTGGGCTATTGGATATTACTCTGATGATTACACCAAAGCACCTTGTTTCACTTTATTCAATATTTTGCTGCAGCACAATCATTTTTCTAGTGAACAAGTTGAATTTATGGGGAGCACAAAGAATGGGCCCTGATGAATTTAAAGGAAGTGTGGGGAACAAAAGCTGAAGTGATAAATGCTGAACCATTGGATTTTCAATCAACAAGCACAGATTATGGGAGTTTTAACGTAAGTGTTGACTATTTCTCAGTGATTTTCATATTTATTTAGTTAATGGGTCTTCACTTGCGTATGCCATGCGCAGCCTAAAGTTGTAAGACAACTTGTTCTGTTTCATCTTCTGTTTGTGCACGCCAGGTTGATTGCATTGCTAACTGTAGATCCGACATTAATATTTGCTAAGTTACAGGCAACCTTTAACGGTTGAATTGATTGGAAGGAGGAAAGAGGAAGAGATTTGTAAATCTAATTCATAATCTATTGAACACTATGTACTCCAACTGAACCTCAGATTCAGATTCAGATTCAACTTTATTGTCATTGTGCAGTGTACAGTACAGAGACAACGAAATGCAGTTAGCATCTCCCTAGAAGAGCGACATAAATATGAGCAGTAAATAATAAATCTAATAAATCCTGGTGGGAGGAGTGTCCGGGGGGGGGGGGGGGGTGTGATTGGCAGTCACCGAGGTACAGTGTTGAGTAGTGTAACCGCCGCAGGGAAGAAGCTGTTCCTGGACCTGCTGGTCCGGCAACGGAGAGACCTGTAGCGCCTCCCGGATGGTAGGAGGGTAAACAGTCTGTGGTTGGGGTGAGAGCAGTCCTTGGCGATGCTGAGCGCCCTTCGCAGACAACGCTTGCTTTGGACAGACTCAATAGTGGGGAGTGAGGAACCGGTGATGCGTTGGGCAATTTTCACCACCCTCTGCAGTGCTTTCCGGTCGGAGACAGAGCAGTTGCCATACCATACTGTGATGCAGTTGGTAAGGATGCTCTCGATGGTACAGCGGTAGAAGTTCACCAGAATCCGAGGAGACAGATGGACCTTCTTTAGTCTCCTCCGGGAGAAGAGACGCTGGTGAGCCTTCTTGACCAGAGTTGAGGTATTGTTGGTCCAAGAGAGGTCATCGGAGATGTTGACCCCCAGGAACCTGAAGCTGGAAACACGTTCCACCTCCCTCCCGTTAATGTGGATGGGGGTGTGCATGCCGCCCCTAGACTTCCTGAAGTCTACAATGAGCTCCTTGGTCTTCTTGGAGTTAAGGGCAAACTGTCTAGGTTGCATTAAGGACTTCGGGCTTTGTTTTGTTTATCACTCTATTGGGTTTTTTAAGTTATCTATTGAGTACTGTGTTTACCTGGTGTGCTGCTGCAAGTAAGAATTTCATTGTTCCGTTTTGCTACATTTGACAATTAACCATTTTTGACGACACTTGATAATCCATTTAAGTTTCGTTTGAAAAAGAGACATTTTACATTGAAGAGAGTGCTTGCTGCTAATAAAGTAGCTAGCAGGCAGTCAGAAATTATTTTATGCTAGAATATCTAGTGTATTCTTGTTGTGAAATAATATTTATTGAACTTTTTCTTTTTTTTCCTGTTCCCCTGTTATGTACTATGTTTACATATTCACATATATTCTGGTGTGCTGCAGCAAGTAAGAATTTCATTGTCCCATCTGGGACATATGATAATAAAACACTCTTGACACTTGACTCATGATATATCTTTGCAGGATACATTTTGGAATGAATGGTTCGATGCAAATCAATTCATCTGAAAGAAAGCGCAGCAGTGGAGCGGCAGGAAGTTTGTAAATTCAGCTTACCAATGATTTGATATGTTTCTTTGAATCCACGTTCAATATCAGGTAAATAATTAGTTCATGTTCGGCTTTATTTTTATGCTTTCAGTTTTGTTCATGAAAATGTATTTTGCACAGATCGCTGATAAATGTGAGTTCATCATTTGCAAATTGTATAAAACTATTACGTAAAACTGATCAATGATCAGCATACTCAGTCGGCCGAAGGGCTTGTTTCCATGCTATATCTCTAAAATAAATTAAACTAAGAATCTTTAAACAAAAAACACAATTATATTAATCTGTGTACATAACCTGCATTTTAAAGCCCAAAACGTTCCAAGAAAGTTGTGTCTATTTCAACATCTTTATTTGAAAGGCAACTCTCACAATGTGGGTACACAAAAGTGCTGGAGAAACTCAGCGGGTGCAGCAGCATCTATGGAGCGAAGGAAAGAGGCACCGTTTCGGGCCGAAACCCTTCTTCAGACTGATAGGGGGTACTCACAATGTGGTACTCCCTCAATACTGCATGGAATTTGGTCTGGATATCGTCACTAATTCCACAAGAGTACTAATCCTTGGAAGACTTCATGTTACAAATTGCTTTTGAAAATTGAAATTGTATTCTGTTATCTTTGTTTATTAATTTAGTTAGATCAAAATTGCGAGAAATTCACCTTTTAACTTGTGTTTGTAGCTTTACACTGGATAAATTGTTAAGATATTAAGATTAATTTATCGGGACAGACAGCATCTGTGGAGGAAATGGACAGGCGATGTTTTGGGTTGCGATTATTCAGACCTATGTCTGAATTTGATTGATTGAAAGATACCGCAATGGAAACGGCCCACCGAGTCCATGCCAGCTAGTTCTAGGTTATCCCACTGCCGCATCCATTTCCTATGCACTAGGGGCAATTTACTGAGGCCAATTAACTTACAACCCCGCATGTCTTTGGGTAGCCTGTGAGGCAGCAGCTGCACCACTGTGTCACCATTCAATCGAAAGAAGGGTCCCAACCCAAAGTGCTGTCTGTCCCTCCGCTGATGCTGCATGACCCACTGAGTTCCTTCAGCACTTTGTTTTTTACCTTTAATAACTTGACAGGTTTAATTAAATTTGTTTTGAGAGGATCAGATAAACTTTATGAAAAAATGTTATGTAGTTGGGTTTGCAATAAAGGCACCTTAACATTAAGGTGTATTGTGTTACCTGCTAGGAGTACCTCTGAATGTGAGGAGAAAATAAAACTAATGGAAGAGCTGGATGTCTGCTCGGCAAAGTTCAGTCATCCTTGAGCAGAGGAGCATGTGAAGCGACATGGTGCTCACATGTTGTGTGATGTGCTGTTGGACCAGTCCATGCTGCCAGGAGTGGGAAATATCATCAAAAACGAAGCAATGTTTGACAGTTATCTCCATCCGGCTGTAAAGGTAAAACGCTTGTGTAGCAGCAGGTTTCATTTTAATTTCTTAGAGCCATAGTGATACAGCGTGGAAACAGGCCCTTTAGCCCAATCTGCCCTTACTGACCAAGATGCCCCATCCACACCGTCCAACATGTACCAGCTGTACCAGCTACCACTAGTCCCACCTGGCCGTGTTTGGCCCATATCACCCCAAAGCCACACTCTTGTCTTCTAGATAATCCGTCCTTGTCAGTGGGCCAAAATATTGCCGTCCCCAACATCATTATCTTAAGGTAGACAAAAGCGCTGGAGAAACTCAGCGGCTGCAGCAGCATCTATGGAGCGTAGGGAATGGCAATGTTTTGGGCTGAAACCCTTCTTCAGACGGAAACGTTGCCTATTTCCTTCGCTCCATAGCTGCTGCACCCGCTGAGTTTCTCCAGGATTTTTGTCTACCTTCGATTTTCCAGCATCTGCAGTTCCTTCTTAAACATCATTATCTTCAGAATGGATTCACCTAAAGGAATAGTTTACAACCACATTCTCGAGCTACCAATGAAATGCTGAATATCCACTTTCAGGGAGCTATATACTTTGAATCCTAAATCCCTCTGCTCTACAACCCTTCCCAGGGCCCGACCGTTCACTGTGAAGGCCCTGTTGTAGAGAAGTGGAAGCCCTCCTGTTGTAGAGAAGTGGAAACTAGCCAATAATATAAGAGAGGATAGCAAAAATTTCTACGGATATATAAAGAGTAAAAAAGAGGCAAGAGTGGACGTTGGGCTGCTGGGGAATGATGCAGGAGAAATGATAACAGAAAATCAAGAAATGGCTGAGGAGTTGCATAACTTTTTTTTGCATCAGTCTTCACAGTGGAAGACACTAGTAGTGTGCCTGCAATCCTAGAGAGTCAGGGGATGGAAGTTCGTGGAGTGGCGATTACTAAGGAGGTGGTTGCAAAACTGAAAGGTCTGTAGGTGGTAAGTCACCTGGACCGATGGACTGCACCCCAAGGTTTTGAAGAAAGTAGACACAGAGATTGTGGAGGCATTAGTTGTGATATTTCAAGAATCACTAGAGTAAAGGGCCTGTCCCACTTTCACGCCCTAATTCACAACCTTTTTTACTCGTGGACATTTTTCATCATGCTAGAAAAACGACCCGACCTACTTGATGCCACGAGTACCTACGACTAGCATCACGACTTACCTACGACCTCTTGACGGCCATGCTGCGGGTATGAGTCAAGGGCAAACTCGGCAGAGGTCGTGAAAGTGGGACAGGCACTTTAGGAGTGGTTCCTGAAGATTGGAAAATTGTGAATATCACCCTGCTGATGGGAGCAAAGCAGAATAGCGGAAACTATAGGCTGGTTAGCCCGAATTCAGTGGTTGGTAAGATTTTTGAGTCAATTATAAAGGATGTGATGCAGTAATTGGAAGTTCATGATAAAATAGGCTGAAATCAGCATGGTTTTGTGAAGGGAAGATCTTGCCTGACAAATCTGCTGTTCTTTGAGGAAGTTAATAGCAGGACAGACAGTGGGCTGTAGATGTTGTTCGCCTATATTTTCAAAAGGCCTTCCATTAGGTGCTACACGTCAGGCTACAAGGGACGATGAGAGCCCATGGTATTGAAGGGAAGATACTAGCATGGATAGCGAGCAGGCTAGCTGTATTGCAGAAGGGAAAGAGTTGGAATAAAAACCACTTTTTCAGGTTGGCTGCCAGTGACTAGTGGAGTTTCACACGGGTCTGTGCTGAGGACGCTTCTATTCACCTTGTATATTAACGTTTTGGATAATGGGATTGAAGGCTTTGTGGCCAGGTTTGCAGATGATGCTAAGATAGGTGGAGGGGCAGGCAGTGTAGAGGAAGCAAGGAGGCTGCAGAAGGACTTGGACAGATTAGGAGAGTGGGCGGAGAAGTGGCAGATGTAATTCAGTGAAGCAAAGTGCGGAGTCATGCATTTTGGTAATAATAATAAAGGCGTAGATTATTTTCTAAATGGAGAGAGAATTCAGAAATCGGTGCAAAGGGATTTGCAATTCTGCACCAGCACTCCCAAAAAGTTAAATTGCAAGTTGCATCGGTAGTAAGGAAGGCAAATCCAATGCTAGCATTTATATTAATAGGACTGTAATACAAAAACAGATATAATGCTGAGGCTCTATAAGGCGCTGGTCAGGCTACATTTGTAGTACTGTGAGCAAATTTGGACATCATATCTGAGGAAGGATGTGCCGGCTCTGGAGAGGGTCCAGAGGCATTTTACAAGAATGATCCCAGGAATGAGTGGGTTAGCATATGACAGCATGGGCGTTTGACAGCACTGGGCCTGTACTCGCTGGAGTTTAGAATGTTGAGGGGGGACCTCATTGAAACTTACAGAATAATGAAAGGCATAGATAGAGTGGATGTGGAGAGGATGTTTCCACTGGTGGGAGAGTCTAGGACCAGAGGTCGTAGCCTCAGAATTAAAGAATTAAAAAGGTGAGGAGGAACTTCTTTAGTCAGAAGGTAGTTAATCTGTGGAACTCATTGCCAATGAGGGTTGTGGAGGCTGTCAGTGGATATTTTTAAGGCATAGATAAGTTCTTGATTAGAATGAGTGTCAAGGGTTATGGGGAGAAGACAGGAAAATGGGATTTGGTGGCAGGTATCAACCATGATTGAATGGCGGAGTGGACTCGATGGGCCGAATGGCCTAATTCTACTCCTAGAACTTGTGAAAATTTTGCATACAAATCTGCAAGACTATCCCCGTACATAACTACAATCGCCTCAGTGAGTGCAGTATTCACAGAGCAACTCACTGAGTCCATGTGCAAGAGGTGGAATTTTTGTGCCATTTCACAGTCCCAGCTGCAGCTGGCCACAAAGGCCCGTTATAGCCGTCTCCTCCATTTTGGTCATCTCGTGAACCGTCGTCCCTCTTCACGCCTGGCCTTCTTTAAACCTTTGCTCCCCGGGGCGGACCTCGAGGGCGTGGAAGGTTAGACCCTCCCGGTTCCTCTCATCAGGCCCTTTGTCCAGCGTCTGCCACCATTGCCGTTTCCTTCCACTCCCTCTCTGATTCCCGATCCATGTGGTGAGCAAGTCAAATCAAGTCACATTTATTTATATAGCACATTTAAAAAACAACTCTAGTTGGCCAAAGTGCTTTACATTTGTTATAAGAATAGCACAAACATAACACACTACATACATATATACATGTAGCCCTCACTCAGAGGACGTCAGGAAAGGCTTGGGAGTATAGTTAAGTCTTTAGTCTTGACTTAAAAGAGTCGATGGAGGGGGCGGTTCTGATGGGAAAGGGGATGCTGTTCCACAGTCTAGGGGCTGCAACCACAAAGGCGCAGTCGCCCCTGAGCTTATGCCTAGACCGTGGAATATTCAGCAACTCCAAGTCGGCTGATCTGAGGGGCCTGGAGGTGGAGTGGTGTGTGAGAAGACTTTTTATGTAGGTGGGGGCAAGCCCATTGAGGGCTTTGTAGACATGGAGGAGGATCTTGAAGTTTATACGGAACCGCACAGGGAGCCAATGGAAAGAGGCCAGGATCGGGGTGATGTGGTCCCTTTTTCGGGTGCCTGTCAGGAGTCTCGCTGCGGCGTTTTGGACCAGTTGCAGGCGGGACAGGGAAGATTGGCTGATGCCAGTGTAAAGGGAGTTGCAGAAATCTAGGCGGGAGGAGATGAATGTGTGGATGATCTTTTCCAGGTCATCAAACTGGAGGAATTGTTTTATTTTAGCTATCGTCCGAAGCTGAAAGAAGCTAGCTTTTACCACGGCATTGACTTGTTTGTCAAATTTCAGTGCTGAGTCAAATATCACACCAAGGTTTTTGACGTGAGGTTTGAGTAGTGGGGTAAGGCTTCCAAGGCTGCCTGCTATCATTTTGATTGAGTCCGAGGGGCGGAGAAGGATGACCTCAGACTTACTCTCGTTCAGTTGGAGGAAGTTCTGGGCCATCCAACACTTTATATCCTCGAGGCAGTGGGTAAGGTTAAACAGATTTGATTGGTTTTTGGGCTTCAGGGGGAGATAGAGTTGTGTATCGTCTGCGTAGCAATGGAAGGAAATGCCGTGCCTTTCAATGACTTGGCCTAAGGGGAGCATATACAGGGAGAAGAGAATGGGGCCAAGGATGGAACCTTGTGGAACCCCACAGCAGAGATTAGCTGGGGAGGAGAATGAGTTGCCTATGTTAGTCGAGAAACTCCTACCTTTGAGGTAGGAGATGAACCAGCTCAGGGCAGTGCCATCAATACCAACCCCATACCGGAGACGGTCAATTAGGATGGTATGGTCGACAGTATCAAATGCTGCGCTGAGGTCAAGAAGGAGCAGGGGCCGGGCTCAGCAGCCTACCCTTATCGAGCGAGCTGGGCCTGCACTGGCTAGCTTGCAGGCCGCTGCAGTGCCTCCAGCAGCCCTGTCCACCATCGAGGCCTTGTCCTGCTTCCCTCCGCTGGTCCACTAACCGGCCCTTTATTCCATCTTCCTCCTCTCCATTGTGAGCAGAGGCCGAGCTCAGCAGCTACCTCTCCAGTTCTGTTCTCGTTACCATGGCTCGCCGGGAGACGACCTTCTGCAGCGCGGCGCGTCGGGTCGCTCGCCGACATCTCTCCTTGCTCTGCCGGCGGCCATGCCCTGTCCTGCACGGCTGGATAGAGCTCGCGGGTGGTTTTAAACTGAATAAGGGGGGGGTGGGGTGTCGAATGGGATAGTGGAGGATGGAGTTAAAGGGAAAGGGTTTCTTAAATGTGTGAGCGTAGAGACAGAGGGGTGTAAAATGAGGGTAGAAGCAATAGGTAGCAAGGTGAAAAGTAAAAGTGGCAGGCAGACAAAACCAGGGCAAAAATGAAAAAGGGCCACTTTTCAACATAATTGTAAAAACAAGCCTGAAGGCTTTGTGTCTCAATGCAAGGAGCATTCGTAATAAGGTGGATGAGTTGAATGTGCAGATAGCTATTAATGACTATGATATAGTTGGGATCACGGAGACATGGCTCCAGGGTGACCAAGGCTGGGAGCTGAACATCCAGGGATATTCAATATTCAGGAGGGATAGAGAGAAAGGAAAAGGAGGTGGGGCAGCGTTGCTGATTAGAGAGGAGATTAACGCAATGGAAAGGAAGGACATTAGTTTCGAGGATGTGGAGTCCCGAGGCTGGCGTTGGGGTTCCGAGGCTGGCGTTTGGGTTCAGAGGCTGTCGTTGGGGTTCCGAGGCTGGCGTTGTGGTTCCGAGGTTGGGGTTGCGAGGCTGGTGTTGGGGATTCGAGGCTGCCATTGGGGTTTCGAGGCTGCCGTTGGGGTTTCGATGCTGCCGTTGGGGGTTCGCGGATGGCGTTGGGGGTTCGCGGCTGGCGATGGGGCTTCGCGGCTGGCGTTGGGGCTTCACGGTTGGGGTTTCGATGCTGGCGTTGGGATTACGAGGCTGGCGTTGGGGTTCAGAGGCTGGCTTTGGGGCTCCGAGGCTGGCGTTGGGCTTTCGAGGCATGCGTTGGTCCCGAGGCTTGCGTTGGGGTTTCGAGGCTTGCATTGGTCCCGAGGCTTGCGTTGGGGTTTCGAGGCTGCCGTTGGGGTTTCGGGGCTGCCGTTGGGGTTTAGAGGCTGCCATTGGGGTTTAGCTGCAGGCGTTGGGGTTGAGCGGTTGGGGTTGAGCGGCTGTTGTTGGTGGTTAGCGGCTGGCGTTGGTGCTTCGCGGCTGGCGTTGGGGCTTCGCGGCTGGCGTTGGGGCTTCGCGGCAGGCGTTGGGGCTTCGTGGATGGCGTTGGGGCTTCGTGGATGGTGTTGTGGTTTGGAGGCTGGCGTTGTGGTTTGGAGGCTGGCGTTGTGGTTTGGAGGCTGGCCTTGGGGTTTCGAGGCTGGCGTTGGGGTTTCGAGGCTGGCGTTGGGGCTTCGCGGCTGGCGTTGGGGTTCAGCGGCTGCCTTTGGGGTTCAGATGCTGGCGTTGGAGTCCCCAGGCTGGCGTTGGAGTCCCCAGGCTGGCGTTGGAGTCCCCAGGCTGGCGTTGGAGTCCCCAGGCTGGCGTTGGAGTCCCCAGGCTGGCGTTGGAGTCCCCAGGCTGGCGTTGGAGTCCCGAGGCTGGCGTTGGAGTCCCGAGGCTGGCGTTGGAGTCCCGAGGCTGGCGTTGGAGTCCCGAGGCTGGCGTTGGAGTCCCGAGGCTGGCGTTGGTGTTCCGACGCTGGCGTTGGGGTTCAGAGGCTGTTGTTGGGGTTCAGAGGCTGTTGTTGGGGATTCGAGGCTGCCGTTGGGGTTTCGAGGCTGCCGTTGGGGCTTCGCGGTTAGGGTTTCGATGCTGGCGTTGGGGTTACGAGGCTGGCGTTGGGGTTCAGAGGCTGGCTTTGGGGCTCCGAGGCTGGCGTTGGTGTTCCGACGCTGGCGTTGGGGTTCAGAGGCTGTCGTTGGGGATTCGAGGCTGCTGTTGGGGTTTCGAGGCTGCCGTTGGGGTTTCGAGGCTGCCGTTGGGGTTTCGAGGCTGCCGTTGTGGTTCCGAGGCTGGCGTTGGGGTTTCGAGGCTGGCGTTGGTCCCGAGGCTTGCGTTGGTCCCGAGGCTTGCGTTGGGGTTTCGAGGCTGTCGTTGGGGTTTCGGGGCTGCCGTTGGGGTTTAGAGGCTGCCGTTGGGGTTTAGCAGCTGCCGTTGGGGTTTAGCTGCAGGCGTTGGGGTTGAGCGGTTGGGGTTGAGCGGCTGTTGTTGGTGGTTAGCGGCTGGCGTTGGTGCTTCGCGACTGGCGTTGGGGCTTCGCGGCTGGCGTTGGGGCTTCGCGGCTGGCGTTGGGGCTTCGTGGATGGCGTTGGGGCTTCGCGGCTGGCATTGGCGTTTCGGGGCTGGCGTTGGGGTTTATCGGCTAGCGTTGGGGTTCAGCGGCTGGCGTTGGAGTTCCGAGGCTGGCGTTGGGGTTTGGAGGCTGGCGTTGGGGTTTGGAGGCTGCCGTTGGGGATCAGAGGCTGGCGTTGGGGTTCAGAGGCTGGCGTTGGTCCCGAGGCAGCCGTTGGGGTTTCGAGGTTGCCGTTGGGGTTTAACGGCTGCCATTGGGGTTTAGCTGCAGGCGTTGGGGTTGAGCGGCTGGTGTTGGGGGTTGAAGGGCTGGCGTTGGGGGTTAGCGGCTGGCATTGGAGGTTAGCGGCTGGCGATGGGGCTTCGCGGCTGGCGTGGCTTCTCGGCTGGCGTTGTGGCTTCTCGGCTGGCGTTGTGGCTTCTCGGCTGGCGTTGGGGTTTCGGCGCTGGCGTTGAGGTTTCGAGGCTGGCATTGGGGTTTCGAGGCTGGCGTTGGGGTTTCGAGGCTGGCGTTGGGGTTCAGAGGCTGGCGTTGGGGTTCAGAGGCTGGCGTTGAGGTTCAGAGTCTGGCTTTGGGGTTCAATTCAATTTATTTGTCTTTTGGACAAATTTGTCATTTGGACCCCTTGAGGTCCAAACGAAATGTCGTTTCTGCAGCCATACAATACAAAACGAAGAAGACCCGAGACACAACACAATTTACACATACATCCATCACAACGCTGTGATGGAAGGCAAAAAACTTATCTCTCCACTGCACTCCCCGTTGGGGTTTCGGGGCTGCCGTTGGGGTTTAGAGGCTACCATTGGGGTTTAGCGGCTGCCGTTGGGGTTTAGCTGCAGGCGTTGGGGTTGAGTGGTTGGGGTTGAGCGGCTGTTGGTGGTTAGCGGCTGTTGTTGGTGGTTAGCGGCTGGCGTTGGTGCTTCGCGACTGGCGTTGGGGCTTCGCGGCTGGCGTTGGGGCTTCGCGGCTGGCATTGGGGCTTCGCGGCTGGCGTTGGGGCTTCGTGGATGGCGTTGGGGCTTCGCGGCTGGCATTGGCGTTTCGGGGCTGGCGTTGGGGTTCATCGGCTAGCGTTGGGGTTCAGAGGCTGGCGTTGGGGTTCAGAGGCTGGCGTTGGTCCCGAGGCTGCCGTTGGGGTTTCGAGGTTGCCGTTGGGGTTTAACGGCTGCCATTGGGGTTTAGCTAAAGGCGTTGGGGTTGAGCGCCTGGCGTTGGGGGTTGAGCGGCTGGCGTTGGGGGTTAGCGGCTGGCATTGGAGGTTAGCGGCTGGCGATGGGGCTTCTCGGTAGGCGTTGAGCGGCTGGTGTTGGGGTTTCGGGGCTGGCGTTGAGGTTTCGAGGCTGACGTTGGGGTTTAGAGGCTGGCGTTGGGGTTCAGAGGCTGGCGTTGGGGTTCAGAGTCTGGCTTTGGGGTTCCGAGGCTGGCGTTGGGGTTTCGAGGCTGGCGGCGTCCCGTGGCTTGCGTTGGGATTTCGGGGCTGCCGTTGGGGTTTCGGGGCTGCCGTTGGGGTTTAGCGGCTGCCGTTGGGGTTTAGCGGCTGCCGTTGGGGTTTAGCGGCTGCCGTTCGGGTTTACCTGCTGGCGTTGGGGTTTACCTGCTGGCGTTGGGGTAGAGCGGCTGTCGTTGGTGGTAAGCGGCTGGCGTTGGGGCCTCGCGGCTGGCGTTGCGGCTTCGCGGCTGGCGTTTAGCGTTTCGGGGCTGGCGTTGGGGTTCCGGGGCTGGCGTTGGGGTTCAGCGGCTGGCGTTGGAGTTCCGAGGCTGGCGTTGGGGTTTGGAGGCGCTGCCGTTGGGGTTCAGAGGCTGCCGTTGGGGATCAGAGGCTGCCGTTGGGGATCAGAGGCTGGCGTTGGGGTTCAGAGGCTGGCGTTGGTCCCGAGGCTGCCGTTGGGGTTTCGAGGTTGCCGTTGGGGTTTAACGGCTGCCATTGGGGTTTAGCTGCAGGCGTTGGGGTTGAGCGGCTGGCGTTGGGGGTTGAGCGGCTGGCGTTGGGGGTTAGCTGCTGGCATTGGAGGTTAGCGGCTGGCGATGGGGCTTCGCGGCTGGCGTTGTGGCTTCTCGGCTGGCGTTGTGGCTTCTCGGCTGGCGTTGGGGTTTCGGGGCTGGCGTTGAGGTTTCGAGGCTGGCGTTGGGGTTCAGATGCTGGCGTTGGGGTTCAGAGGCTGGCATTGGGGTTCAGTCTGGCTTTGGGGTTCCGAGGCTGGCGATGGGGTTTCGAGGCTGGCGGAGTCCCGAGGCTTGCGTTGGGGTTTCGCGGCTGCCGTTGGGGTTTAGCGGCTGGCGGGGGTTGAGCGGGTGGCGTTGGGGGTTTGCGGCTGGCGTTGGGGGTTTGCGGCTGGCGTTGGGGGTTTGCGGCTGGCGTTGGGGGTTTGCGGCTGGCGTTGGGGGTTTGCGGCTGGCGTTGGGGGTTTGCGGCTGGCGTTGGGGGTTCGCGGCTGGCGATGGGGCTTCGCGGTTGGCGTTTAGCGGCTGACGTTGGGGCTTCGCGGTTGGGGTTTCGATGCTGGCGTTGGGGTTACGAGGCTGTCGTTGGGGTTCAGAGTCTGGCTGGGGTTCCGAGGCTGGCGTTGGGGTTTCGAGGCTGGCGTTGGTCCCGAGGCTTGCGTTGGTCCAGAGGCTTGCGTTGGGGTTTCGAGGCTGCCGTTGGGGTTTCGGGGCTGCCGTTGGGGTTCAGTCTGGCTTTGGGGTTTCGAGGCTGGCGTTGAGGTTTCGAGGCTGGCGGAGTCCCGAGGCTTGCGTTGGGGTTTCGCGGCTGCCGTTGGGGTTTAGCGGCTGGCGGGGGTTGAGCGGGTGGCGTTGGGGGTTTGCGGCTGGCGTTGGGGGTTTGCGGCTGGCGTTGGGGGTTTGCGGCTGGCGTTGGGGGTTTGCGGCTGGCGTTGGGGGTTTGCGGCTGGCGTTGGGGTTCCGGGGCTGGCGTTGGGGTTCATCGGCTGGCGTTGGGGTTCATCGGCTAGCGTTGGGGTTCAGCGGCTGGCATTGAGGTTTGCAGGCTGGCGTTGGGGTTCAGCGGCTGCCGTTGGGGTTCAGAGGTTGGCGTTGGAGTCCCGAGGCTGGCGTTGGGGTTTAGCTGCAGGCGTTGGGGTTGAGGGGCTAGCGGGGGTTGAGCGGCTGGCGTTGGGGTTCGCGGCTGGCGATGGGGCTTCGCGGCTGGCGTTTAGCAGCTGGCGTTGGGGCTTCGCGGTTGGGGTTTCGATGCTGGCGTTGGGGTTACGAGGCTGGCGTTGGGGTTCAGAGTCTGGCTTTGGGGTTCCGAGGCTGGCGTTGGGGTTTTCGAGGCTAGCGTTGGTCCCGAGGCTTGCGTTGGGGTTTCGAGGCTGCCGTTGGGGTTTCGGGGCTGCCGTTGGGGTTTAGAGGCTACCGTTGGGGTTTAGCTGCAGGCGTTGGGTTGAGCGGTTGGGGTTGAGCGGCTGTTGTTGGTGGTTAGCGGCTGGCGTTGGTGCTTCGCGACTGGCGTTGGGGCTTCGCGGCTGGCGTTGGGGCTTCGCGGCTGGCGTTGGGGCTTCGTGGATGGCGTTGGGGCTTTGCGGCTGGCATTGGCATTTCGGGGCTGGCGTTCGGGTTCATCGGCTAGCGTTGGGGTTCAGCGGCTGTCGTTGGGGTTCGGAGGCTGGCGTTGGGGTTCTGAGGCTGGCGTTGGGGTTCGGAGGCTGGTGTTGGGGTTTCGAGGCTGCCGTTGCGGATCAGAGGCTGGCGTTGGGGTTCAGAGGCTGGCGTTGGTGTTTCGAGGCTGGCGTTGGTCCCGAGGCTGCCGTTGGGGTTTCGAGGTTGCCGTTGGGGTTTAACGGCTGCCATTGGGGTTTAGCTGCAGGCGTTGGGGTTGAGCGGCAGGCATTGGGGGTTGAGCGGCTGGCGTTGGGGGTTAGCGGCTGGCGTTGGAGGTTAGCGGCTGGCGATGGGGCTTCGCGGCTGGCGTTGGGGCTTCTCGGCTGGTGTTGGGGATTCGGGGCTGCCGTTGGGGTTTCGAGGCTGGCGTTGAGGTTTCGAGGCTGGCGTTGGGGTTTCGAGGCTGGCGTTGGGGTTTAGAGGCTGGCGTTGGGTTCAGAGGCTGGCGTTGGGGTTCAGAGGCTGGCGTTGGGGTTCAGAGTCTGGCTTTGGGGTTTCGAGGCTGGCGTTGGGGTTTGGAGGCTGGCGTTGGGGCTTCGCGGCTGGCGTTGGGGCTTCGCGGCTGGCGTTGGCGTTTAGCGGTTGCCGTTGGGGTTCAGCGGCTGCCGTTGGGGTTCAGAGGCTGCCGTTGGGGTTTCGAGGGTGCCGTTGGGGTTTCGAGGGTGCCGTTGGGGTTTCGAGGGTGCCGTTGGGGTTTCGAGGGTGCCGTTCGGGTTTCGAGGGTGCCGTTGAGGTTTCGAGGGTGCCGTTGGGGTTTCGAGGGTGCCGTTGGGGTTTCGAGGCTGGCGTTGGGGTTTCGAGGCTGGCGTTGGGGTTTCGAGGCTGGCGTTGGGGTTAGGAGGCTGGCGTTGGGGTTTGGAGGCTGGCGTTGGGGTTTCGAGGCTGGCGTTGGGGTTTGGAGGATGCCGTTGGGGCTTCGCGGTTGGGGTTCGGTGGCTGGCGTTGGGGTTCGGAGGCTGGCATTGGGGCTTCGCGGCTGGCGTTGGGGCTTCGCGGCTGGCGTTGGGGCTTCGCGGATGCCGTTGGGGTTCAGAGGCTGGCGTTTGAGTCCCGAGGCTGGCGTTGGGATTCCGAGGCTGGCGTTGGGATTCCGAGGCTGGCGTTGGGATTCCGAGGCTGGCGTTGGGGTTCCGAGGCTGGCGTTGGGGTTCCGAGGCTGGCGTTGGTGTTCCGAGGCTGGCGTTGGGGTTCAGAGGCTGTCGTTGGGTTTCAGAGGCTGGCGCTGGGGTTTCGAGGCTGGCGTTGGGGATTCTAGGGTGCCGTTGGGGTTTCGAGGGTGCCGTTGGGGTTTCGAGGCTGCCGTTGGGGTTTACCTGCTGGCGTTGAGGTTGAGCAGCTGTCGTTGGTGATTAGCGGCTGGCGTTGGGGCCTCGCGGCTGGCGTTGGGGCTTCGCGGCTGGCGTTGGGTTTTTTGTTCCGGGGCTGGCGTTGGGGTTCCGGGGCTGGCGTTGGGGTTCATCGGCTAGCGTTGGGGTTCAGCGGCTGGCATTGGGGTTTGGAGGCTGGCATTGGGTTTTGGAGGCTGGCGGTGGGGTTTGGAGGCTGGCGTTGGCGTTTAGCGGTTGCCGTTGGGGTTCAGCGGCTGGCAATGGGGTTCAGAGGCTGGCGTTTGAGTCCCGAGGCAGGCGTAGGAGTCCCGAGGCTGGCGTTGGGGTTCCGAGGCTGGCGTTGGGGTTCCGAGGCTGCCGTTGGGGATTCGAGGCTGCCGTTGGGGTTTCGAGGGTGCCGTTGGGGTTTCGAGGGTGCCGTTGGGGTTTCGGGGCTGCCGTTGGGGTTTCGAGGCTGCCGTTGGGGTTTCGACGCTGCCGTTGGTGTTTAGCTACAGGCGTTGAGGGGCTGGCGGGTGTTGAGCGGCTGGCGTTGGGGGTTAGCGGCTGGCGATGGGGCTTCGCGGCTGGCGTTGGGGCTTCGCGGTTGGGGTTTGGAGGCTGGCGTTGGGGTTTGGAGGCTGGCGTTGGGGTTCAGAGGCTGGCGTTTGAGTCCCGAGGCTGCCGTTGGAGTCCCGAGGCTGGCGTAGGGGTTCCGAGGCTGGCGCTGGGGTTTCGAGGCTGGCCTTTGGGATTTGAGGCTGCCGTTGGGGTTTCGGGGCTGCCGTTGGGGTTTAGAGGCTACCGTTGTGGTTTAGCGGCTGCCGTTGGGGTTTAGCTGCAGGCGTTGGGGTTGAGCGGTTGGGGTTGAGCGGCTGTTGTTGATGGTTAGCGGCTGGCGTTGGTGCTTCGCGAATGGCGTTGGAGCTTCGCGGCTGGCGTTGGGGCTTCGCGGCTGGCGTAGGGGCTTCGTGGATGGCGTTGGGGCTTCGCGGCTGCCATTGGCATTTCGGGGCTGGCGTTGGGGTTCATCGGCTAGCGTTGGGGTTCAGCGGCTGGCGTTGGGGTTCGGAGGCTGGCGTTGGGGTTTCGAGGCTGCCGTTGGGGATCAGAGGCTGGCGTTGGGGTTCAGAGGCAGGCGTTGGTGTTTCGAGGCTGGCGTTGGTCCCGAGGCTGCCGTTGGGGTTTCGAGGTTGCCGTTGGGGTTTAGCTGCAGGCGTTGGGGTTGAGCGGCAGGCGTTGGGGGTTGAGCGGCTGGCGTTGGGGGTTAGCGGCTGGCGTTGGAGGTTAGCGGCGGGCGATGGGGCTTCGCGGCTGGCGTTGGGGCTTCTCGGCTGGTGTTGGGGATTCGGGGCTGCCGTTGGGGTTTCGAGGCTGGCGTTGAGGTTTCGAGGCTGGCGTTTGGGTTTCGAGGCTGGCGTTGGGGTTTAGAGGCTGGCGTTGGGGTTCAGAGGCTGGCGTTGGGGTTCAGGCTGGCGTTGAGGTTCAGAGTCTGGCTTTGGGGTTTGGAGGCTGGCGTTGGGGTTTGGAGGCTGGCGTTGGGGCTTCGCGGCTGGCGTTGCGGCTGGCGTTGGCGTTTATCGGTTGCCGTTGGGGTTCAGCGGCTGCCGTTGGGGTTCAGAGGCTGGCGTTGGAGTCCCGAGGCTGGCGTTGGAGTCCCGAGGCTGGCGGTGGGGTTCCGAGGCTGGCGTTGGGGATTCGAGGCTGCCGTTGGGGTTTCGAGGGTGCCGTTGGGGTTTCGAGGCTGGCGTTGGGTATTCGAGGCAGCCGTTCGGGTTTCGAGGCTGTCGTTCGGGTTTCGAGGCTGCCGTTGGGGTTTTCGAGGCTGCCGTTTGGGGGATTCGATGCTGCCGTTGGGGTTTCGAGGGTGCCGTTGGGGTTTCGAGGGTGCCGTTGGGGTTTCGAGGGTGCCGTTGGGGTTTCGAGGGTGCCGTTGGGGTTTCGAGGCTGGCGTTGGGGTTTCGAGGCTGGCGTTGGGGTTTCGAGGCTGGCGTTGGGGCTTCGCGGCTGGCGTTGGGGCTTCGCGGATGCCGTTGGGGTTCAGAGGCTGGCGTTTGAGTCCCGAGGCTGGCGTTGGGATTCCGAGGCTGACGTTGGGATTCCGAGGCTGGCGTTGGGATTCCGAGGCTGGCGTTGGGGTTCCGAGGCTGGCGTTGGGGTTCCGAGGCTGGCGGTGGTGTTCCGAGGCTGGCGTTGGGATTCAGAGGCTGTCGTTGGGTTTCAGAGGCTGGCGCTGGGGTTTTGAGGCTGGCGTTGGGGATTCTAGGGTGCCGTTGGGGTTTCGAGGGTGCCGTTGGGGTTTCGAGGCTGCCGTTGGGGTTTACCTGCTGGCGTTGAGGTTGAGCAGCTGTCGTTGGTGATTAGCGGCTGGCGTTGGGGCCTCGCGGCTGGCGTTGGGGCTTCGCGGCTGGCGTTGGGGTTCCGGGGCTGGCGTTGGGGTTCCGGGGCTGGCGTTGGGGTTCATCGGCTAGCATTGGGGTTCAGCGGCTGGCATTGGGGTTTGGAGGCTGGCATTGGGTTTTGGAGGCTGGCGGTGGGGTTTGGAGGCTGGCGTTGGCGTTTAGCGGTTGCCGTTGGGGTTCAGTGGCTGGCAATGGGGTTCAGAGGCTGGCGTTTGAGTCCCGAGGCAGGCGTAGGAGTCCCGAGGCTGGCGTTGGGGTTCCGAGGCTGGCGTTGGGGTTCCGAGGCTGCCGTTGGGGATTCGAGGCTGCCGTTGGGGTTTCGAGGGTGCCGTTGGGGTTTTGAGGGTGCCGTTGGGGTTTCGGGGCTGCCGTTGGGGTTTCGAGGCTGCCGTTGGGGTTTCGACGCTGCCGTTGGTGTTTAGCTACAGGCGTTGAGGGGCTGGCGGGTGTTGAGCGGCTGGCGTTGGGGGTTAGCGGCTGGCGATGGGGCTTCGCGGCTGGCGTTGGGGCTTCGCGGTTGGGGTTTGGAGGCTGGCGTTGGGGTTTGGAGGCTGGCGTTGGGGTTCAGAGGCTGGCGTTTGAGTCCCGAGGCTGCCGTTGGAGTCCCGAGGCTGGCGTAGGGGTTCCGAGGCTGGCGCTGGGGTTTCGAGGCTGGCCTTTGGGATTTGAGGCTGCCGTTGGGGTTTCGGGGCTGCCGTTGGGGTTTAGAGGCTACCGTTGGGGTTTAGCGGCTGCCGTTGGGGTTTAGCTGCAGGCGTTGGGGTTGAGCGGTTGGGGTTGAGCGGCTGTTGTTGATGGTTAGCGGCTGGCGTTGGTGCTTCGCGAATGGCGTTGGGGCTTCGCGGCTGGCGTTGGGGCTTCGCGGCTGGCGTAGGGGCTTCGTGGATGGCGTTGGGGCTTCGCGGCTGCCATTGGCATTTCGGGGCTGGCGTTGGGGTTCATCGGCTAGCGTTGGGGTTCAGCGGCTGGCGTTGGGGTTCGGAGGCTGGCGTTGGGGTTTCGAGGCTGCCGTTGGGGATCAGAGGCTGGCGTTGGGGTTTAGAGGCAGGCGTTGGTGTTTCGAGGCTGGCGTTGGTCCCGAGGCTGCCGTTGGGGTTTCGAGGTTGCCGTTGGGGTTTAGCTGCAGGCGTTGGGGTTGAGCGGCAGGCGTTGGGGGTTGAGCGGCTGGCGTTGGGGGTTAGCGGCTGGCGTTGGAGGTTAGCGGCGGGCGATGGGGCTTCGCGGCTGGCGGTGGGGCTTCTCGGCTGGTGTTGGGGATTCGGGGCTGCCGTTGGGGTTTCGAGGCTGGCGTTGAGGTTTCGAGGCTGGCGTTTGGGTTTCGAGGCTGGCGTTGGGGTTTAGAGGCTGGCGTTGGGGTTCAGAGGCTGGCGTTGGGGTTCAGAGGCTGGCGTTGAGGTTCAGAGTCTGGCTTTGGGGTTTGGAGGCTGGCGTTGGGGTTTGGAGGCTGGCGTTGGGGCTTCGCGGCTGGCGTTGCGGCTGGCGTTGGCGTTTATCGGTTGCCGTTGGGGTTCAGCGGCTGCCGTTGGGGTTCAGAGGCTGGCGTTGGAGTCCCGAGGCTGGCGTTGGAGTCCCGAGGCTGGCGGTGGGGTTCCGAGGCTGGCGTTGGGGATTCGAGGCTGCCGTTGGGGTTTCGAGGGTGCCGTTGGGGTTTCGAGGCTGGCGTTGGGTATTCGAGGCAACCGTTCGGGTTTCGAGGCTGTCGTTCGGGTTTCGAGGCTGCCGTTGGGGTTTTCGAGGCTGCCATTTGGGGGATTCGATGCTGCCGTTGGGGTTTCGAGGGTGCCGTTGGGGTTTCGAGGGTGCCGTTGGGGTTTCGAGGGTGCCATTGGGGTTTCGAGGGTGCCGTTGGGGTTTCGAGGCTGGCGTTGGGGTTTCGAGGCTGGCGTTGGGGTTTCGAGGCTGGCGTTGGGGTTCCGAGGCTGGTGTTGGGGTTCAGAGGCTGGCGTTGGGATTCCGAGGCTGGCGTTGGGGTTCCGAGGCTGGCGTTGGGGTTCCGAGGCTGGCGTTGGTGTTCCGAGGCTGGCGTTGGGGTTCAGAGGCTGTTGGGTTTCAAAGGCTGGCGCTGGGGTTTCGAGGCTGGCGTTGGGGATTCAAGGCTGCCGTTGGGGTTTCGAGGGTGCCGTTGGGGTTTCGAGGGTGCCGTTGGGGTTTAGCGGCTGCCGTTCGGGTTTACCTGCTGGCGTTGGGGTTGAGCGGCTGTCGTTGGTGGTTAGCGGCTGGCGTTGGGGCCTCGCGGCTGGCGTTGGGGCTTCGCGGCTGGCGTTGGGGTTCCGGGGCTGGCGTTGGTGTTCCGGGGCTGGCGTTGGGGTTCATCGGCTGGCGTTGGGGTTCATCGGCTAGCGTTGGGGTTCAGCGGCTGGCATTGGGGTTTGGAGGCTGGCATTGGGGTTTGGAGGCTGGCGTTGGGGTATGGAAGCTGGCGTTGGCGTTTAGCGGTTGCCGTTGGGGTTCAGCGGCTGGCAATGGGGTTCAGAGGCTGGCGTTTGAGTCCCGAGGCAGGCGTAGGAGTCCCGAGTCTGGCGTTGGGGTTCCGAGGCTGGCGTTGGGGTTCTGAGGC
>JAXLNO010002499.1:0-57355 GCA_038087875.1 Malacoraja senta | reverse complement strand
CCAACGCCAGCCTCGAAACCCCAACGCCAGCCTCGAACCCCACGCCAGCCTCGAAACCCCAACGGCACCCTCGAAACCCCAATGGCACCCTCGAAACCCAACGGCACCTCGAAACCCCAACGGCACCCTCGAAACCCCAACGGCAGCATCGAATCCCCCAAAATGGCAGCCTCGAAAACCCAACGGCAGCCTCGAAACCCGAACGACAGCCTCGAAACCCGAACGGCTGCCTCGAATACCCAACGCCAGCCTTGAAACCCCAACGGCACCCTCGAACCCCAACGGCAGCCTCGAATCCCCAACGCCAGCCTCGGAACCCCACCGCCAGCCTCGGGACTCCAACGCCAGCCTCGGGACTCCAACGCCAGCCTCTGAACCCCAACGGCAGCCGCTGAACCCCAACGGCAACCGATAAACGCCAACGCCAGCCGCAACGCCAGCCGCGGAAGCCCCAACGCCAGCCTCCAAACCCCAACGCCAGCCTCCAAACCCCCAAAGCCAGGACTCTGACCTCAACGCCAGCCTCTGACCCCAACGCCAGCCTCTGAACCCCAACGCCAGCCTCTAAACCCCAACGCCAGCCTCGAAACCCAAACGCCAGCCTCGAAACCTCAACGCCAGCCTCGAAACCCCAACGGCAGCCCCGAATCCCCAACACCAGCCGAGAAGCCCCAACGCCAGCCGCGAAGCCCCATCGCCCGCCGCTAACCTCCAACGCCAGCCGCTAAACCCCCAACGCCAGCCGCTCAACCCCCCAACGCCTGCCGCTCAACCCCCAACGGCCTGCAGCTAAACCCAACGGCAACCTCGAAACCCCAACGGCAGCCTCGGGACCAACGCCAGCCTCGAAACACCAACGCCTGCCTCTGAACCCCCAACACCAGCCTCTGATCCCCAACGGCAGCCTCGAAACCCCAACGCCAGCCTCCGAACCCCAACGCCAGCCGCTGAACCCCAACGCTAGCCGATGAACCCCAACGCCAGCCCCGAAATGCCAATGGCAGCCGCGAAGCCCCAACGCCATCCACGAAGCCCCATACGCAGCCCGAAGCCCCAACGCCAGCCCGCGAAGCCCCAACGCCATTCGCGAAGCACCAACGCCAGCCGCTAACCATCAACAACAGCCGCTCAACCCCAACCGCTCAACCCCAACGCCTGCAGCTAAACCCCAACGGCAGCCGCTAAACCCCAACGGTAGCCTCTAAACCCCAACGGCAGCCCCGAAACCCCAACGGCAGGCTCAAATCCCAAAGGCCAGCCTCGAAACCCCAGCGCCAGCCTCGGAACCCCTACGCCAGCCTCGGGACTCCAACGGCAGCCTCGGGACTCAAACGCCAGCCTCTGAACCCCAACGCCAGCCTCCAAACCCCAACGCCAGCCTCCAAACCCCAACCGCGAAGCCCCAACGCCAGCCGCGAAGCCCCATCGCCAGCCGCTAACCCCCAACGCCAGCCGCTCAACACCCGCCAGCCCCTCCAACGCCTGTAGCTAAACACCAACGGCAGCGTCGAAACCCCAACGGCAGCCTCGAAACCCCAACGGCAGCCCCGAAACCCCAACGGCACCCTCGAAACCCCAACGGCACCCTCGAAACCCCAACGGCAGCCCCTCGAATCCCCAACGGCAGCCTCGGAACCCCAACGCCAGCCTCGGAACCCCAACGCCAGCCTCGGAACCCCAACGCAGCCTCGGGACTCCTACGCCTGCCTCGGGACTCAAACGCCAGCCTGAACCCCATTGCCAGCCACTGAACCCCAACGGCAACCGCTAACGCCAACGCCAGCCTCCAAACCCCACCGCCAGCCTCCAAAACCCAATGCCAGCCTCCAAACCCAATGCCAGCCGCTGAACCCCAATGCTAGCCGATGAACCCCAACGCCAGCCCCGGAACCCCAACGCCAGCCCCGGAACCCAAGCCAGCCGCGAAGCCCCAACGCCAGCCGCGAGGCCCCAACGCCAGCCGCTAATCACCAACGACAGCTGCTCAACCTCAACGCCAGCAGGTAAACCCCAACGGCAGCCTCGAAACCCCAACGGCACCCTCGAAACCCCCAACGGCACCCTAGAATCCCCAACGCCAGCCTCAAAACCCCAGCGCCAGCCTCTGAACCCAACGACAGCCTCTGAATCCCAACGCCAGCCTCGGAACACCAACGCCAGCCTCGGAACCCCAACGCCAGCCTCGGAACCCCAAACGCCAGCCTCGGAATCCCAACGCCAGCCTCGGAATCCCACGCCAGCCTCGGAATCCCAACGCCAGCCTCGGGACTCAAACGCCAGCCTCTGAACCCCCAACGGCATCCGCGAAGCCCCAACGCCAGCCGCGAAGCCCCAACGCCAGGCCTCGAAACCCCAACGCCAGCCTCGAAAACCCCAACGCCAGCCTCGAAACCCCCAACGGCACCCTCGAAACCCCCAACGGGCACCCTCGAAACCCCAACGGCACCCTCGAAACCCCAACGGCACCCTCGAACCCCACGGCAGCATCGAATCCCCCAAACGGCAGCCTCGAAACCCCAACGGCAGCCTCGAAACCCGAACGACAGCCTCGAAACCCGAACGGCTGCCTCGAATACCCAACGCAGCCTCGAAACCCCAACGGGCACCCTCGAAACCCCCAACGGCAGCCTCGAATCCCCAACGCCAGCCTCGGAACCCCACCGCCAGCCTCGGGACTCCAACGCCAGCCTCGGGACTCCAACGCCAGCCTCTGAACCCCCAACGGCCAGCGCTGAACCCCAACGGCAACCGATAAACGCCAACGCCAGCCGCAACACCAGCCGCGGAAGCCCCAACGCCAGCCTCCAAACCCCAACGCCAGCCTCCAAACCCCAAAGCCAGACTCTGAACCTCAACGCCAGCCTGAACCCCAACGCCAGCCTCTGAACCCCAACGCCAGCCTCTAAACCCCAACGCCAGCCTCGAAACCCAAACGCCAGCCTCGAAACCTCAACGCCAGCCTCGAAACCCCAACGGCAGCCCCGAATCCCCAACACCAGCCGAGAAGCCCAACGCCAGCCGCGAAGCCCCATCGCCCGCCGCTAACCTCCAACGCCAGCCGCTAACCCCCAACGCCAGCCGCTCAACCCCCAACGCCTGCCGCTCAACCCCAACGCCTGCAGCCTAAACCCCAACGGCAACCTCGAAAACCCCAACGGCAGCCTCGGGACCAACGCCAGCCTCGAAACCACCAACGCCTGCCTCTGAACCCCAACGCCAGCCTCTGATCCCCAGCGGCAGCCTCGAAACCCCACGCCAGCCTCCGAACCCCAACGCCAGCCGCTGAACCCCAACGCTAGCCGATGAACCCCAACGCCAGCCCCGAAATGCCAATGGCAGCCGCGAAGCCCCAACGCCATCCACGAAGCCCCTACGCCAGCCGCCAAGGCCCCAACGCCAGCCGCGAAGCCCAACGCCATTCGCGAAGCACCAACGCCAGCCGCTAACCATCAACAACAGCCGCTCAACCCCAACCGCTCAACCCCAACGCCTGCAGCTAAACCCAACGGCAGCCGCTAAACCCCAACGGTAGCCTCTAAACCCCAACGGCAGCCCCGAAACCCCAACGGCAGCCTCAAATCCCAAAGGCCAGCCTCGAAACCCCAGCGCCAGCCTCGAACCCCTACGCCAGCCTCGGGACTCCAACGGCAGCCTCGGGACCTCAAACGCCAGCCTCTGAACCCCACGCCAGCCTCCAAACCCCAACGCCAGCCTCCAAAACCCCAACCGCGAAGCCCAAGCCAGCCGCGAAGCCCCATCGCCAGCCGCTAACCCCCAACGCCAGCCGCTCAACACCCGCCAGCCCTCTACGCCTGTAGCTAACACCAACGGCAGCGTCGAAACCCCAACGGCAGCCTCGAAACCCCAACCGGCAGCCCCGAAACCCCAACGGCACCCTCCGAACCCCAAACGGCACCCTCGAAACCCCAACGGCAGCCTCGAATCCCCAACGGCAGCCTCGGAACCCCAACGCCAGCCTCGGAACCCCAACGCCAGCCTCGTGACTCCTACGCCTGCCTCGGGACTCAAACGCCAGCCTCTGAACCCCATTGCCAGCCGCTGAACCCCAACGGCAACCCGCTAAACGCCAACGCCAGCCTCCAAACCCCACCGCCAGCCTCCAAAACCCATGCCAGCCTCCAAACCCCAATGCCAGCCGCTGAACCCCAACGCTAGCCGATGAACCCCAACGCCAGCCCCGGAACCCCAACGCCAGCCCCGGAACCCCAACGCCAGCCGCGAAGCCCCAACGCCAGCCGCGAGGCCCCAACGCCAGCCGCTAAATCACCAACCACAGCTGCTCAACCTCAACGCCAGCAGGTAAACCCCAACGGCAGCCTCGAAACCCCAACGGCACCCTCGAAAACCCCAACGGCACCCTAGAATCCCCAACGCCAGCCTCGAAACCCCAGCGCCAGCCTCTGAAACCAACGACAGCCTCTGAACCCCAACGCCAGCCTCGGAACACCAACGCCAGCCTCGGAACCCCAACGCCAGCCTCGGAACCCCAACGCCAGCCTCGGAATCCCAACGCCAGCCTCGGAATCCCAACGCCAGCCTCGGAATCCCAACGCCAGCCTCGGGACTCAAACGCCAGCCTCTGAACCCCAACGGCATCCGCGAAGCCCCAACGCCAGCCGCGAAGCCCCAACGCCAGCCGCGAAGCCCCAATGCCAGCCTCCGAACCCCAACGCCAGCCACCGAACCCCAACCGCGAAGCCCCAACGGCATTCCTCCAACCCCCAACGCCAGCCCGAAACCCCAACGCCAGCCTCCAAACCCCAACGCCAGCCTCCTAACCCCAACGCCAGCCTCGAAACCCCAACGCCAGCCTCGAAACCCCAACGCCAGCCTCGAAACCCCAACGGCACCCTCGAAAACCCAACGGCACCCTCGAAACCTCAACGGCACCCTCGAAACCCGAACGGCACCCTCGAAACCCCAACGGCACCCTCGAAACCCCAACGGCACCCTCGAAACCCCAACGGCACCCTCGAAACCCCAACGGCAGCCTCTGAACCCCAACGGCAGCCGCTGAACCCCAACGGCAACGGCTAAACGCCAACGCCAGCCGCGAAGCCCCAACGCCAGCCGCGAAGCCCCAACGCCAGCCTCCAAACCCCAACGCCAGCCTCGAAACCCCAAAGCAGACTCTGAACCCCAACGCCAGCCTCTGAACCCCAACGCCAGCCTCTGACCCCAACGCCAGCCTCTAAACCCCAACGCCAGCCTCGAAACCCCAACGCCAGCCTCGAAACCTCAACGCCAGCCTCGAACCCCAACGGCAGCCCCGAATCCCCAACACCAGCCGAGAAGCCCAACGCCAGCCGCGAAGCCCCATCGCCAGCCGCTAACCTCCAACGCCAGCCGCTAACCCCCAACGCCAGCCGCTCAACCCCCAATGCCTGCCGCTCAACCCCAACGCCTGCAGCTAAAACCCCAATGGCAGCCGTTAAACCCCAACGGCAACCTCGAAACCCCAACGGCAGCCTCGGGACCAACGCCAGCCTCGAAACACCAACGCCAGCCTCTGAACCCCAACGCCAGCCTCTGATCCGCAACGGCAGCCTCGAAACCCCAACACCAGCCTCCGACCCCAACGCCAGCCTCAGAACCCCAACGCCAGCCTCCGAACCCCAACGACAGCCGCTGAACCCCAACGCTAGCCGATGAACCCGAACGCCAGCCCCGAAATGCCAATGCCAGCCGCAAAGCCCCAACGCCATCCACGAAGCCCCAACGCCAGCCGCGAAGCCCCAACGCCAGCCGCGAAGCCCCAACGCCAGTCGCGAAGCACCAACGCCAGCCGCTAACCACCAACAACAGCCGCTCAACCCCAACCGCTCAACCCCAACGCCTGCAGCTAAACCCCAACGGCAGCCCCGAAACCCCAACGGCAGCCTCGAAACCCAACGCAAGCCTCGGGACCAACGCTAGCCTCGAAAACCCCAACGCCAGCCTCGGAACCCCAAAGCCAGACTCTGAACCCCCAACGCCAGCCTCGTAACCCCAACGCCAGCATCGAAACCCCAACCGCGAAGCCCCAACGCCAGCTGCTAAACGCCAGCCGCGAAGCCCCATCGCCAGCCGCGAACCCCCAACGCCAGCCGCTCAACCCCCGCTAGCCCCTCAACCCCAACGCCTGCAGCTAAACCCCAACGCCAGCCTCGGGACTCCAACGCCAACCTCTGAACCCCAACGGCAGCTGCTGAACCCCAACGCCAGCCTGCAACCTCAATGCCAGCCGCTGAACCCCAACGCTAGCCGATGAACCCAACGCCAGCCGATGAACCCCAACGCCAACGCCAGCCCCGGAACCCCAACGCCAGCCGCAAACCCCCAACGCCAGCCGCAAACCCCCAACGCCAGCCGCAAACCCCCAACGCCAGCCGCAAACCCCCAACGCCAGCCGCAAACCCCCAACGCCACCCGCTCAACCCCCGCCAGCCGCTAAACCCCAACGGCAGCCGCGAAACCCCAACGCAAGCCTCGGGACTCCGCCAGCCTCGAAACCTCAACGCCAGCCTCGAAACCCCAAAGCCAGACTGAACCCCAACGGCAGCCCCGAAACCCCAACGGCAGCCTCGAAACCCCAACGCAAGCCTCTGGACCAACGCAAGCCTCGGGACCAACGCCAGCCTCGAAACCCCAACGCCAGCCTCGGAACCCCAGCCAGACTCTGAACCCCAACGACAGCCTCGTAACCCCAACGCCAGCATCGAAACCCCAACCGCGAAGCCCCAACGTCAGCCGCTAAACGCCAACCGCGAAGCCCCATCGCCAGCCGCGAACCCCCAACGCCAGCCGCAAACCCCCAACGCCAGCCGCAAACCCCCAACGCCAGCCGCAAACCCCCAACGCCAGCCGCAAACCCCCAACGCCAGCCGCAAACCCCCAACGCCAGCCGCAACCCCCAACGCAGCCGCAAACCCCCAACGCCACCCGCTCAACCCCCCGCCAGCCGCTAAACCCCAACGGCAGCCGCGAAACCCCAACGCAAGCCTCGGGACTCCGCCAGCCTCGAAACCCCATCGCCAGCCTCGGAACCCCAAAGCCAGACTGAACCCCAATGCCAGCCTCTGAACCCCAACGCCAGCATCTGAACCCCAACGCCAGCCTCGAAACCTCAAACGCCAGCCCCGAAACCCCAACGCCAGCCGAGAAGCCACAACGCCAGCCGAGAAGCCACAACGCCAGCCGCGAAGCCCCATCGCCAGCCGCTAACCTCCAATGCCAGCAGCTAACCCCCAACGCCAGCCGCTCAACCCCCAACGCCAGCCGCTCAACCCCAACGCCTGCAGCTAAACCCCAATGGCAGCCGTTAAACCCCAACGGCAACCTCGAAACCCCAACGGCAGCCTCGGGACCAACGCCAGCCTCTGAACCCCAACGCCAGCCCTCTGATCCCCAACGGCAGCCTCTGATCCCCAACGGCAGCCTCTGAACCCCAACGGCAGCGCCTCCAAACCCCAACGCCAGCCTCGGAACTCCAACGCCAGCCGCTGAACCCCAACGCCAGCCCCGGAACCCCAACGCCAGCCCCGAAACGCTAACGGCCAGCCGCGAAGCCGCAACGCCAGCCGCGAGGCCCCAACGCCAGCCGCTTACCACCAACGACAGCCGCTCTACCCCAACGCCAGCAGGTAAACCCCAACGCCAGCAGGTAAACCCGAACGGCAGCCGCTAAACCCCCAACGGCAGGCCGCTAAACCCCAACGGCAGCCGCAAACCCCAACGGCAGCCCCGAAACCCCAACGGCAGCCCCGAAATCCCAACGCAAGCCCACGGGACGCCGCCAGCCTCGAAACCCCAACGCCAGCCTCGGAACCCCAAAGCCAGACTCTGAACCCCAACGCCAGCCTCTGAACCCCAACGCCAGCCTCTAAACCCCAACGTCAGCCTCGAAACCTCAACGCCAGCCCCGAAACCCAACACCAGCCGCTCAACGCCTACCGAGAAGCCCCATCGCCAGCCGCTAACCTCCAATGCCAGCCGCTAACCCCCAACGCCAGCCGCTCAACCCCCAACGCCAGGCGCTCAACCCCAACGCCTTTAGCTAAACCCCAATGGCAGCCGTTAAACCCCAACGGCAACCTCGAAACCCCAACGGCAGCCTCGGGGACCAACGCCAGCCTCTGAACCCCAACGCCAGCCTCTGAACCCCAACGCTAGCCGATGAACCCCAACGCCAGCCCCGAAACGCCAATGCCAGCCGCGAAGCCCCAACGCCATCCACGAAGCCCCAACGCCAGCCGCGAAGCCCCCAATGCCAGCCGCGAAGCCCCAACGCCAGCCGCGAAGCCCCAACGCCAGTCGCGAAGCACCAACGCCAGCCGCTAACCACCAACAACAGCCGCTAACCACCAACAGCCGCTCAACCCCAAACCACTCAACCCCAACGCCTGCAGCTAAAACCCCAACGGCAGCCGCTAAACCCCAATGGTAGCCTCTAAACCCCAACGGCAGCCCCGAAACCCCAACGGGGAGTGCAGTGGAGAGATAAGTTTTTTGCCTTCCATCACAGCGTTGTGATGGATGTATGTGTAAATTGTGTTGTGTCCTCGGGTCTTCTTCGTTTGTATTGTATGGCAGCAGAAACGACATTTCGTTTGGACCTCAAGGGGTCCAAATGACAAATTTGTCCAAAAGACAAATAAATTGAATTGAACCCCAAAGCCAGACTCTGAACCTCAACGCCAGCCTCTGAACCCCAACGCCAGCCTCTGAACCCCAACGCCAGCCTCGAAACCCCAACGCCAGCCTCGAAACCCCAATGCCAGCCTCGAAACCTCAACGCCAGCGCCGAAACCCCAACGCCAGCCGAGAAGCCACAACGCCAGCCGAGAAGCCACAACGCAAGCCGAGAAGCCACGCCAGCCGCGAAGCCCCATCGCCAGCCGCTAACCTCCAATGCCAGCCGCTAACCCCCAACGCCAGCCCTTCAACCCCCAACACCAGCCGCTCAACCCCAACGCCTGCAGCTAAACCCCAATGGCAGCCGTTAAACCCCAACGGCAACCTCGAAACCCCAACGGCTGCCTCGGGACCAACGCCAGCCTCTGAACCCCAACGCCAGCCTCTGATCCCCAACGGCAGCCTCCAAACCCCAACGCCAGCCTCCCAAACCCCAACGCCAGCCTCGGAACTCCAACGCAGCCGCTGAACCCCAACGCTAGCCGATAAACCCCAACGCCAGCCCCGAAACGCCAATGCCAGCCGCGAAGCCCCAACGCCATCCACGAAGCCCCAACGCCAGCCGCGAAGCCCCAACGCCAGCCGCGAAGCCCCAACGCCAGTCGCGAAGCACCAACGCCAGCCGCTAACCACCAACAACAGCCGCTCAACCCCAACCGCTCAACCCCAACGCCTGCAGCTAAACCCAACGGCAGCCGCTAAACCCCAACGGCAGCCTCTAAACCCCAACGGCAGCCCCGAAACCCCAACGACAGCCTCGAAACCCCAACGCAAGCCTCGGGACCAACGCAAGCCTCGGGACCAACGCCAGCCTCGAAACCCCAACGCCAGCCTCGGAACCACAACGGCAGCCTCGAAACCCCAACGGCAGCCTCGAAACCCCAACGGCAGCCTCGAAACCCCAACAGCAGCCTCGAATCCCCAACGACAGCCTCTGAACCCCAACGCCAGCGTCGGAACACCAACGCCAGCCTCGGAGCCCAAAGCCAGCCTCTGAACCCCAACGCCAGCCTCGTAACCCCAACGCCAGCATCGAAACCCTAACCGCGAAGCCCCAACGGCAGCCTCGAAACCCCAACGGCAGCCTCGAATCCCCAACAACAGCCTCTGAACCCCAACAACAGCCTCTGAACCCCAACGCCAGCGTCGGAACACCAACGCCAGCCTCGGGACTCCAATGCCAGCCTCGGACTCCAACGCCAGCCTCGGACTCCAACGCCAGCCTCGGGACTCCAACGCCAGCCTCGGGACTCCAACGCCAGCCTGGGGACTCCAACGCCAGCCTGGGGACTCCAACGCCAGCCTGGGGACTCCAATGCCAGCCTGGGGACTCCAACGCCAGCCTGGGGACTCCACGCCAGCCTGGGGACTCCAACGCCAGCATCTGAACCCCAAAGGCAGCCGCTGAACCCAACGCCAGCCGCGAAGCCCCAACGCCAGCCTCGAAACCCCAACGCCAGCCTCGAAACCCCAAGGCCAGCCTCCAAACCACAACGCCAGCCTCCAAACCACAACGCCAGCCTCCAAACCACAACACCATCCACGAAGCCCCAACGCCATCCACGAAGCCCCAACGCCAGCCGCGAAGCCCCAACGCCAGCCGCGAAGCACCAACGCCAGCCGCTAACCACCAACAACAGCCGCTCAACCCCAACCGCTCAACCCCAACGCCTGCAGCTAAACCCCAACGGCAGCCTCTAAACCCAACGGCAGCCCCGAAACCCCACGGCAGCCTCGAAACCCCAACGCAAGCCTCGGGACCAATGCAAGCCTCGAAACCCCAACGCAAGCCTCGGGACCAACGCATGCCTCGAAAGCCCAACGCCAGCCTCGGAGCCCCCAAAGCCAGCCTCTGAACCCAACGCCAGCCTCGTAATCCCAACGCCAGCATCGAAACCCCAACCGTGAAGCCCCAACGCCAGCCGCGAAGCCCCATCGCCAGCCGCGAACCCCCAACGCCATCCGCGAACCCCCAACGGCAGCATCGAAACCCCAACGGCAGCCTCGAAACCCCAATGGCAGCCTCGAATCCCCAACACCAGCCTCGCAACCCCAACCTCGGAACCACAACGCCAGCCTCGGAACCCCAACGACAGCCTCTGAACCCAAACGCCAGCCTCGGAACCCCAACGCCAGCCTCGGGACTCCACATCCTCGAAACTAATGTCCTTCCTTTCCATTGCGTTAATCTCCTCTCTAATCAGCACGCTGCCCCACCTCCTTTTCCTTTCTCTCTATCCCTCCTGAATATTGAATATCCCTGGATGTTCAGCTCCCAGCCTTGGTCACCCTGGAGCCATGTCTCCGTGATCCCAACTATATCATAGTCATTAATAGCTATCTGCACATTCAACTCATCCACCTATTACGAAGTGCTCCTTGCATTGAGACACAAAGCCTTCAGGCTTGTTTTTACAATTATGTTGAAATGTGGCCCTTTTTCATTTTTGCCCTGGTTTTGTCTGCCTGCCACTTTTACTTTTCACCTTGCTACTATTGCTTCTACCCTCATTTTACACCCTCTGTCTCTACGCTCACACATTTAAGAAACCCTTTCCCTTTAACTCCATCCTCCACTATCCCATTCGACACCCCACCCCCCCCTTATTCAGTTTAAAACCACCCGCGAGCTCTATCCAGCCGTGCAGGACAGGGCATGGCCGCCGGCAGAGCAAGGAGAGATGTCGGCGAGCGACCCGACGCGCCGCGCTGCAGAAGGTCGTCTCCCGGCGAGCCATGGTAACGAGAACAGAACTGGAGAGGTAGCTGCTGAGCTCGGCCTCTGCTCACAATGGAGAGGAGGAAGATGGAATAAAGGGCCGGTTAGTGGACCAGCGGAGGGAAGCAGGACAAGGCCTCGATGGTGGACAGGGCTGCTGGAGGCACTGCAGCGGCCTGCAAGCTAGCCAGTGCAGGCCCAGCTCGCTCGATAAGGGTAGGCTGCTGAGCCCGGCCCCTGCTCCTTCTTGACCTCAGCGCAGCATTTGATACTGTCGACCATACCATCCTAATTGACCGTCTCCGGTATGGGGTTGGTATTGATGGCACTGCCCTGAGCTGGTTCATCTCCTACCTCAAAGGTAGGAGTTTCTCGACTAACATAGGCAACTCATTCTCCTCCCCAGCTAATCTCTGCTGTGGGGTTCCACAAGGTTCCATCCTTGGCCCCATTCTCTTCTCCCTGTATATGCTCCCCTTAGGCCAAGTCATTGAAAGGCACGGCATTTCCTTCCATTGCTACGCAGACGATACACAACTCTATCTCCCCCTGAAGCCCAAAAACCAATCAAATCTGTTTAACCTTACCCACTGCCTCGAGGATATAAAGTGTTGGATGGCCCAGAACTTCCTCCAACTGAACGAGAGTAAGTCTGAGGTCATCCTTCTCCGCCCCTCGGACTCAATCAAAATGATAGCAGGCAGCCTTGGAAGCCTTACCCCACTACTCAAACCTCACGTCAAAAACCTTGGTGTGATATTTGACTCAGCACTGAAATTTGACAAACAAGTCAATGCCGTGGTAAAAGCTAGCTTCTTTCAGCTTCGGACGATAGCTAAAATAAAACAATTCCTCCAGTTTGATGACCTGGAAAAGATCATCCACACATTCATCTCCTCCCGCCTAGATTTCTGCAACTCCCTTTACACTGGCATCAGCCAATCTTCCCTGTCCCGCCTGCAACTGGTCCAAAACGCCGCAGCGAGACTCCTGACAGGCACCCGAAAAAGGGACCACATCACCCCGATCCTGGCCTCTTTCCATTGGCTCCCTGTGCGGTTCCGTATAAACTTCAAGATCCTCCTCCATGTCTACAAAGCCCTCAATGGGCTTGCCCCCACCTACATAAAAAGTCTTCTCACACACCACTCCACCTCCAGGTCCCTCAGATCGGCCGACTTGGGGTTGCTGAATATCCCACGGTCTAGGCATAAGCTCAGGGGCGACTGCGCCTTTGTGGTTGCAGCCCCTAGACTGTGGAACAGCATCCCCTTTCCCATCAGAACCGCCCCCTCCATCGACTCTTTTAAGTCAAGACTAAAGACTTAACTATACTCCCAAGCCTTTCCTGACGTCCTCTGAGTGAGGGCTACATGTATATATGTATGTAGTGTGTTATGTTTGTGCTATTCTTATAACAAATGTAAAGCACTTTGGCCAACTAGAGTTGTTTTTTAAATGTGCTATATAAATAAATGTGACTTGATTTGACTTGCTCACCACATGGATCGGGAATCAGAGAGGGAGTGGAAGGAAACGGCAATGGTGGCAGACGCTGGACAAAGGGCCTGATGAGAGGAACCGGGAGGGTCTAACCTTCCACGCCCTCGAGGTCCGCCCCGGGGAGCAAAGGTTTAAAGAAGGCCAGGCGTGAAGAGGGACGACGGTTCACGAGATGACCAAAATGGAGGAGACGGCTATAACGGGCCTTTGTGGCCAGCTGCAGCTGGGACTGTGAAATGGCACAAAAATTCCACCTCTTGCACATGGACTCAGTGAGTTGCTCTGTGAATACTGCACTCACTGAGGCGATTGTAGTTATGTACGGGGATAGTCTTGCAGATTTGTATGCAAAATTTTCACAAGTTCTAGGAGTAGAATTAGGCCATTCGGCCCATCGAGTCCACTCCGCCATTCAATCATGGTTGATACCTGCCACCAAATCCCATTTTTCCTGTCTTCTCCCCATAACCCTTGACACTCATTCTAATCAAGAACTTATCTATGCCTTAAAAATATCCACTGACAGCCTCCACAACCCTCATTGGCAATGAGTTCCACAGATTAACTACCTTCTGACTAAAGAAGTTCCTCCTCACCTTTTTAATTCTTTAATTCTGAGGCTACGACCTCTGGTCCTAGACTCTCCCACCAGTGGAAACATCCTCTCCACATCCACTCTATCTATGCCTTTCATTATTCTGTAAGTTTCAATGAGGTCCCCCCTCAACATTCTAAACTCCAGCGAGTACAGGCCCAGTGCTGTCAAACGCCCATGCTGTCATATGCTAACCCACTCATTCCTGGGATCATTCTTGTAAAATGCCTCTGGACCCTCTCCAGAGCCGGCACATCCTTCCTCAGATATGATGTCCAAATTTGCTCACAGTACTACAAATGTAGCCTGACCAGCGCCTTATAGAGCCTCAGCATTATATCTGTTTTTGTATTACAGTCCTATTAATATAAATGCTAGCATTGGATTTGCCTTCCTTACTACCGATGCAACTTGCAATTTAACTTTTTGGGAGTGCTGGTGCAGAATTGCAAATCCCTTTGCACCGATTTCTGAATTCTCTCTCCATTTAGAAAATAATCTACGCCTTTATTATTATTACCAAAATGCATGACTCCGCACTTTGCTTCACTGAATTACATCTGCCACTTCTCCGCCCACTCTCCTAATCTGTCCAAGTCCTTCTGCAGCCCTCCTTGCTTCCTCTACACTGCCTGCCCCTCCACCTATCTTAGCATCATCTGCAAACCTGGCCACAAAGCCTTCAATCCCATTATCCAAAACGTTAATATACAAGGTGAATAGAAGCGTCCTCAGCACAGACCCGTGTGAAACTCCACTAGTCACTGGCAGCCAACCTGAAAAAGTGTTTTTTATTCCAACTCTTTCCCTTCTGCAATACAGCTAGCCTGCTCGCTATCCATGCTAGTATCTTCCCTTCAATACCATGGGCTCTCATCGTCCCTTGTAGCCTGACGTGTAGCACCTAATGGAAGGCCTTTTGAAAATATAGGCGAACAACATCTACAGCCCACTGTCTGTCCTGCTATTAACTTCCTCAAAGAACAGCAGATTTGTCAGGCAAGATCTTCCCTTCACAAAACCATGCTGATTTCAGCCTATTTTATCATGAACTTCCAATTACTGCATCACATCCTTTATAATTGACTCAAAATCTTACCAACCACTGAATTCGGGCTAACCAGCCTATAGTTTCCGCTATTCTGCTTTGCTCCCATCAGCAGGGTGATATTCACAATTTTCCAATCTTCAGGAACCACTCCTAAAGTGCCTGTCCCACTTTCACGACCTCTGCCGAGTTTGCCCTTGACTCATACCCGCAGCATGGCCGTCAAGAGGTCGTAGGTAAGTCGTGATGCTAGTCGTAGGTACTCGTGGCATCAAGTAGGTCGGGTCGTTTTTCTAGCATGATGAAAAATGTCCACGAGTAAAAAAGGTTGTGAATTAGGGCGTGAAAGTGGGACAGGCCCTTTACTCTAGTGATTCTTGAAATATCACAACTAATGCCTCCACAATCTCTGTGTCTACTTTCTTCAAAACCTTGGGGTGCAGTCCATCGGTCCAGGTGACTTACCACCTACAGACCTTTCAGTTTTGCAACCACCTCCTTAGTAATCGCCACTCCACGAACTTCCATCCCCTGACTCTCTAGGATTGCAGGCACACTGCTAGTGTCTTCCACTGTGAAGACTGATGCAAAAAAAAGTTATGCAACTCCTCAGCCATTTCTTGATTTTCTGTTATCATTTCTCCTGCATCATTCCCCAGCAGCCCAACGTCCACTCTTGCCTCTTTTTTACTCTTTATATATCCGTAGAAATTTTTGCTATCCTCTCTTATATTATTGGCTAGTTTCCACTTCTCTACAACAGGAGGGCTTCCACTTCTCTACAACAGGGCCTTCACAGTGAACGGTCGGGCCCTGGGAAGGGTTGTAGAGCAGAGGGATTTAGGATTCAAAGTATATAGCTCCCTGAAAGTGGATATTCAGCATTTCATTGGTAGCTCGAGAATGTGGTTGTAAACTATTCCTTTAGGTGAATCCATTCTGAAGATAATGATGTTTAAGAAGGAACTGCAGATGCTGGAAAATCGAAGGTAGACAAAAATCCTGGAGAAACTCAGCGGGTGCAGCAGCTATGGAGCGAAGGAAATAGGCAACGTTTCCGTCTGAAGAAGGGTTTCAGCCCAAAACATTGCCATTCCCTACGCTCCATAGATGCTGCTGCAGCCGCTGAGTTTCTCCAGCGCTTTTGTCTACCTTAAGATAATGATGTTGGGGACGGCAATATTTTGGCCCACTGACAAGGACGGATTATCTAGAAGACAAGAGTGTGGCTTTGGGGTGATATGGGCCAAACATGGCCAGGTGGGACTGGTGGTAGCTGGTACAGCTGGTACATGTTGGACGGTGTGGATGGGGCATCTTGGTCAGTAAGGGCAGATTGGGCTAAAGGGCCTGTTTCCACGCTGTATCACTATGGCTCTAAGAAATTAAAATGAAACCTGCTGCTACACAAGCGTTTTACCTTTACAGCCGGATGGAGATAACTGTCAAACATTGCTTCGTTTTTGATGATATTTCCCACTCCTGGCAGCATGGACTGGTCCAACAGCACATCACACACCATGTCGCTTCACATGCTCCTCTGCTCAAGGATGACTGAACTTTGCCGAGCAGACATCCAGCTCTTCCATTAGTTTTACTTTCTCCTCACATTCAGAGGTACTCCTAGCAGGTAACACAATACACCTTAATGTTAAGGTGCCTTTATTGCAAACCCAACTACATAACATTTTTTCATAAAGTTTATCTGATCCTCTCAAAACAAATTTAATTAAACCTGTCAAGTTATTAAAGGTAAAAAACAAAGTGCTGAAGGAACTCAGTGGGTCATGCAGCATCAGCGGAGGGACAGACAGCACTTTGGGTTGGGACCCTTCTTTCGATTGAATGGTGACACAGTGGTGCAGCTGCTGCCTCACAGGCTACCCAAAGACATGCGGGGTTGTAAGTTAATTGGCCTCAGTAAATTGCCCCTAGTGCATAGGAAATGGATGCGGCAGTGGGATAACCTAGAACTAGCTGGCATGGACTCGGTGGGCCGTTTCCATTGCGGTATCTTTCAATCAATCAAATTCAGACATAGGTCTGAATAATCGCAACCCAAAACATCGCCTGTCCATTTCCTCCACAGATGCTGTCTGTCCCGATAAATTAATCTTAATATCTTAACAATTTATCCAGTGTAAAGCTACAAACACAAGTTAAAAGGTGAATTTCTCGCAATTTTGATCTAACTAAATTAATAAACAAAGATAACAGAATACAATTTCAATTTTCAAAAGCAATTTGTAACATGAAGTCTTCCAAGGATTAGTACTCTTGTGGAATTAGTGACGATATCCAGACCAAATTCCATGCAGTATTGAGGGAGTACCACATTGTGAGTACCCCCTATCAGTCTGAAGAAGGGTTTCGGCCCGAAACGGTGCCTCTTTCCTTCGCTCCATAGATGCTGCTGCACCCGCTGAGTTTCTCCAGCACTTTTGTGTACCCACATTGTGAGAGTTGCCTTTCAAATAAAGATGTTGAAATAGACACAACTTTCTTGGAACGTTTTGGGCTTTAAAATGCAGGTTATGTACACAGATTAATATAATTGTGTTTTTTGTTTAAAGATTCTTAGTTTAATTTATTTTAGAGATATAGCATGGAAACAAGCCCTTCGGCCGACTGAGTATGCTGATCATTGATCAGTTTTACGTAATAGTTTTATACAATTTGCAAATGATGAACTCACATTTATCAGCGATCTGTGCAAAATACATTTTCATGAACAAAACTGAAAGCATAAAAATAAAGCCGAACATGAACTAATTATTTACCTGATATTGAACGTGGATTCAAAGAAACATATCAAATCATTGGTAAGCTGAATTTACAAACTTCCTGCCGCTCCCACTGCTGCGCTTTCTTTCAGATGAATTGATTTGCATCGAACCATTCATTCCAAAATGTATCCTGCAAAGATATATCATGAGTCAAGTGTCAAGAGTGTTTTATTATCATATGTCCCAGATGGGACAATGAAATTCTTACTTGCTGCAGCACACCAGAATATATGTGAATATGTAAACATAGTACATAACAGGGGAACAGGAAAAAAAAGAAAAAGTTCAATAAATATTATTTCACAACAAGAATACACTAATATTCTAGCATAAAATAATTTCTGACTGCCTGCTAAGCTACTTTATTAGCAGCAAGCACTCTCTTCAATGTAAAATGTCTCTTTTTCAAACGAAACTTAAATGGATTATCAAGTGTCGTCAAAAATGGTTAATTGTCAAATGTAGCAAAACGGAACAATGAAATTCTTACTTGCAGCAGCACACCAGGTAAACACAGTACTCAATAGATAACTTAAAAAACCCAATAGAGTGATAAACAAAACAAAGCCCGAAGTCCTTAATGCAACCTAGACAGTTTGCCCTTAACTCCAAGAAGACCAAGGAGCTCATTGTAGACTTCAGGAAGTCTAGGGGCAGCATGCACACCCCCATCCACATTAACGGGAGGGAGGTGGAACGTGTTTCCAGCTTCAGGTTCCTGGGGGTCAACATCTCCGATGACCTCTCTTGGACCAACAATACCTCAACTCTGGTCAAGAAGGCTCACCAGCGTCTCTTCTCCCGGAGGAGACTAAAGAAGGTCCATCTGTCTCCTCGGATTCTGGTGAACTTCTACCGCTGTACCATCGAGAGCATCCTTACCAACTGCATCACAGTATGGTATGGCAACTGCTGTCTCCGACCGGAAAGCACTGCAGAGGGTGGTGAAAATTGCCCAACGCATCACCGGTTCCTCACTCCCCACTATTGAGTCTGTCCAAAGCAAGCATTGTCTGCGAAGGGCGCTCAGCATCGCCAAGGACTGCTCTCACCCCAACCACAGACTGTTTACCCTCCTACCATCCGGGAGGCGCTACAGGTCTCTCCGTTGCCGGACCAGCAGGTCCAGGAACAGCTTCTTCCCTGCGGCGGTTACACTACTCAACACTGTACCTCGGTGACTGCCAATCACACCCCCCCCCCCCCCCCGGACACTCCTCCCACCAGGATTTATTAGATTTATTTATTTACTGCTCATATTTATGTCGCTCTTCTAGGGAGATGCTAACTGCATTTCGTTGTCTCTGTACTGTACACTGCACAATGACAATAAAGTTGAATCTGAATCTGAATCTGAGGTTCAGTTGGAGTACATAGTGTTCAATAGATTATGAATTAGATTTACAAATCTCTTCCTCTTTCCTCCTTCCCAATCAATTCAACCGTTAAAGGTTGCCTGTAACTTAGCAAATATTAATGTCGGATCTACAGTTAGCAATGCAATCAACCTGGCGTGCACAAACAGAAGATGAAACAGAACAAGTTGTCTTACAACTTTAGGCTGCGCATGGCATACGCAAGTGGAAGACCCATTAACTAAATAAATATGAAAATCACTGAGAAATAGTCAACACTTACGTTAAAACTCCCATAATCTGTGCTTGTTGATTGAAAATCCCAATGGTTCAGCATTTATCACTTCAGCTTTTGTTCCCCACACTTCCTTTAAATTCATCAGGGCCCATTCTTTGTGCTCCCCATAAATTCAACTTGTTCACTAGAAAAATGATTGTGCTGCAGCAAAATATTGAATAAAGTGAAACAAGGTGCTTTGGTGTAATCATCAGAGTAATATCCAATAGCCCAGCAAATCTGTCAATCTTGTGCAAAAAATAAAAGGTAGACAAAAGTGCTGGAGAAACTCAGCGGGTGAGGCAGCATCTATGGAACAAAGGAAATAGGCAACGTTTCGGGCCGAAACCCTTCTTCAGACTCCGAAGGAAATAGGCAACGTTTCGGGCTGAAACCTTCCTATTTCGTTCGCTCCATAGATGCTGCCGCACCCGCTGAGTTTCTCCAGCACTTTTGACTACCTTCAATTTTCCAGCATCTGCAGTTCCTTCTTAAACATGGTGCGAAAGATAGACAACTTTACTTTCCATTTCTACATTTCCACATTTGATCTGGGACATCTCTTAATTTAGGAGATGAAAAGGTACATCTTCGAGCATGGCCATTGGTGGTGAGACGTTCATTTCAGGAAGCTCAGGACAGGTCACCTGTATAATCAGCCAAAACAAAGCTGGATCTAAACCTCATTCATACCCGTCCAATGTTGTTTCAGGAATGCAACATTATTATGTGTGATCAAAAGTTTAAGAAAGAACTGCAGATGCTGGAAAAATCGAAGGTAGACAAAAATGCTGGAGAAACTCAGCGGGTGAGGCAGCATCTATGGAGCGAAGGAATAGGTGACGTTTCGGGTCGAGAAGGGTCTATTCCTTCACTCCATAGATGCTGCCTCCCCCGCTGAGTTTCACCAGCATTTTTGCCTCTATGTGATCAAAAGGTCACATCAAGAGTTCGAGAGTTTATTGTCATGTGTCCCTGATAGGACAATGAAATTCTTGCTTTGCTTTAGCACACCAGAACATGGTAGGCATGACTACAGAACAGATCAGTGTGTCCATATACCATTGTATAAATATATACACACATGAATAAATAAACTGCTAAAGTGAAAATAAACAGATTATGGGCTATTAATGTTCAGAGTATTGTCCGAGCCGAGTTTAATAGCCTGATGGCTGTGGGGAAGTAGCTATTCCTGAACTTGGTCGTTGCAGTCTTCAGGCTCGTGTACGTTCTACCTGAAGGTAGTGGGGAGATGAGTGTAAGGCCCGGATGGTGTGGGTCCTTGATCATGCTGCCAGCCTTTTTGAGGCAGCGACTGTAATGTAAAGTAAAGTATCCTTTATTGTCATTCAGAAAAAAGGTCTGAATGAAATTTCGTGCCTGCAGTCATACATATAATAAAAATAACAAAAACACACAATAAACACAAATTTAACATCCACCACAGTGAGCTGACCAGGCACCTCCTCACTGTGATAGATCAAATTGAATGGTGGTGCTGGCTCGAAGGGCCGAATGGCCTTCTCCTGCACCTATTGTCTATTGTTTTCTATTTGTTTCAAGCAAATTACAATAGATACAGTACCTTAATGCAGTTTGTCCAAAATACATGAAAAGTTCCTTTCCTAATGTCTTCACACCTGTATACTTTGCCTTCCAGCAGCTGGATTGCATTCTGACCGGCACCAGACTGCCCATTTGGCCGAGTAATCTGAAGGAAAGGATAAAGACAGTGCAACTTGTGATGGAAGGGTCTTGATATGAAACCATTTCTCCTGCTGAAAATGCTGCCCACTGAAGAATTACTTCAGAATCAGAATGCCTTTTATTGTCCTTTAAACATACGGTTCAAATGAAATTAAAACGAAATACTTGTTGTAAAATGAAGACATTCTTGTGTTTTAAATATTAAGTGGTGATATAGAGTGGCATTTTCGTGGCGCTATAAAGTGTGGATATCAAGTGGCGTTTTAAGTGGTGCTTTTTCCCACGAGTAGTAGCTCTACTCAATAACCAAAAATCTGTAGCCTCCTTTTGCCCTGGTTATTTTATTCAATTCACATGTTTAATCAATAATGTTTTATTATTAATGTTCAATGTTTTATGTATCATTCTTAACTGTCACTGTATGTCATGTTGTCACTGGCGGGCAGAGCACCAAGGCAAATTCCTTGTATGTGAATACTTGGCCAATAAACATAGAAACATAGAAAATAGGTGCAGGAGTAGGCCATTCGGCCCTTCGAGCCTGCACCGCCATTCAATATGATCATGGCTGATCATCCAACTCAGTATCCTGTACCTGCCTTCTCTCCATACCCCCTGATCCCTTTAGCCACAAGGGCCACATCTAACTCCCTCTTAAATATAGCCAATGAACTGGCCTCAACTACCTTCTGTGGCAGAGTGTTCCAGAGATTCACCACTCTGTGTGAAAAATGTTTTTCTCATCTCGGTCCTAAAGGATTTCCCCTTAATCCCTAAACTGTGACCCCTTGTCCTGGACTTCCCCAACATTGGGAACTATCTTCCTGCATCTAGCCTGTCCAACCCCTTAAGAATTTTGTACGTTTCTACATTCTAAACTTATTCATTCATTCATAAAGTCAAAAAGAAATCCAATAAAGCCAACCTCCCATCTCATTTCAACCACAAATAATTTTGCTAATTAATTAATTATTAGTAATTGCTAACCATTTTAACTCCCCTTCGCATACCAACCTTACTGCCCTGGGCGGCCTCCTCCTCACTTACAGGGGGAAGGGCAAGGTTGTCTCTGTCCACATACATCACCCTGCAGGCCAGCTTTTTCACTCAGGGGGGCGACATGGTGGCGCAGCAGTAGAGTTGCTGCCTTGCAGGACAGACAGTGTTACGGGACCCTCCTGAATCAATGTTCTGAAGAAGGGTCCTGCGCCGAAGATTCATCTGTCCATTTTCCTCCCCTCATGCCCCACTTAATGGTCACCCAACACACTCCATCCCAACTCCTGCCCTCCCTGGTCACTCAATCACCTCTCAGACCTGTGACCATTGTCCCACACCATCCACCTCTCCACCTCACCTCACCCCCACACCACCCTCACCATCTGCTCCTAACCATACAGCTCTCACTCCCACCCCCACCTCGCCCCTCACCCGTGTCATCTGCCCCTCACCATCCACCCATCCTTACCTCACCCCTTCTCTTCACCTCACTCACTACCCCCCACCCAACCCCTCACCTCCACCCACCCCCGCCTCACTCCTACCCTAAACTTCCCCCACTGCCCCTCACCAGCCACTGCTCATGCCCCCCCTACCCCCCGCAATCCACTCCTCACCATCTCACCTCACGCCGCCCCTTGCCCAGATTTCCATCCCTCACTCCTTCATCACGCCCCAACCCATACTCTTCCTCTCAACCTAACCCCAACTCACACCCACTGTCCCTCACCATCCTACCCCTCACCTCACCCCCCCTTCACCCCCTCCCCACTCGCCATCCACCACACCTCACCCTTCACCAACCCCATATTCCACCCCTCACCCCCACCATTCACTACTCACCATCCATCCCTCGCCCCCTCCTCAACCCCTCCGCACACTCCTCCCCTCAACCTCACCCACTCCCCTCACACCAACTCACAACCACCCCCCCCTTTCCCCATCACCCCCACCCCCCCCCCAGCCACCCCTCACCTGCTCCTCCTCTCACCCCACCCATTCCCTTCACCTCACACTCACACTCCCAGTCCCGCCCGCGGTGCCTCACCGCTCGCACCCGCTGCCCGGTCCTCACGCGGCCACGGAACCGCTCCCCGTTCAGCGCGCGTTCAGCCCGGTCCCTCCACCATGGCGGCGCGACCCCGCTGCCCGCAACCAACGGACAACACACAGGCAGCCGCACGCGCGCGCCCAGAGGGAGGGAGGGACCAGCATGGGGGCGGGGCCAGAGTGGGGGCGGGACCAGTGTAGGGCGGGGCCTGAGCGGGGCGGGGCCATCGTGGGATGGCAGGTAGAGCGTGGGAAGGGTGGGGCCAGCGTGGGGGCGGGGCCAAAAACTAGTGTGGGACGGGGCCAGCGTGGTGACGGGTCTAGTGTCGGGCGGGGCCAGCGTGGGATGGCAGGGAGAGCGTGGTGAGGGAGGGGCCAGCGTGTGGGGAGGGGCCAGTGGGAGGTGCCATCGTGGGGAAGGAGGGGCCAGCGAGGGTGAGATGGGCCAGTGGGAGGGATCAGCGTGGGGAGGGAGGGGCCAGCGTGTGGGGAGGGGCCAGTGGGAGGTGCCAGCGAGGGTGGGATGGGCCAGTGGGAGGGATCAGCGTGGGGAGGGAGGGGCCAGCGAGGGTGGGATGGGCCAGTGGGAGGTGCCATCGTTGGGGGAGGGGCCAGCGAGGGTGGGATGGGCCAGTAGGAGGGATCAGCGTGGGGAGGGCGGGGAGAGCGAGGGTGGGTTGGGCCAGTGGGAGGTGCCATCGTGGGGAGGGAGGGGCCAGCGAGGGTGGGATGGGCCGGTGGGAGGGATCAGCGTGGGGAGGGCGGAGAGAGGGAGGGGCCAGTTGGCGGAGTCTGAGGAGCCCCGAGACCGGGCTAACCGCCACGCGCGTCAAAGGGGCGGGGCTGTGAGGGCGGGAGATTGGGCTGTCGCCCGGACGGTGAGTGGCCGGTTCGAGTCCCGCCACCGGCACGGCAGAAGAGGAGTGACAGCGGTGAAGACAAGTGTGCATGGCTGCCCATTTCATAGCTGAAGTCGGTGGGGTTTGACTCCTCAATGTACATCATTGTTGTAGAGTCACGGAGCCGGGAATCAGGTAGTTATAATCTGAGGAGGGCATGATTAGGAATTGCAGGTGCTGGTTTACCAAAAGACACAGAGTGCTGGAGTAACTCAGCGGGTCAGGCTGCATCTCTGGAGAACATGGATAGGTGACTGAGGCAGATACAATAAGAGCATTTAAACACTTGAATAGGATAAATTATCACACCTTCCATCACTTTTCTGTTGGTTGAGTGGAAGGATTGGCTGGTATGGGTTAGATTGATCCTATCTAGAATCAAGGGATATGGGGAAAAAGCAGGAGCGGGGTACTGATTGTGGATGATCAGCCATGATCATATTGAATGGTGGTGCTGGTTCGATGGGCCAAATGGCTTACTCCTGCACCTATCTTCTATGTTTCTATGAATTAACTGGGCAATATTTTTGGTACAAACCAGCATCTGAAGTTCTTTGTTTCTACATGACAGTGTGTACTTGAGATATCCCACTCCCATGAGATAAAGCTGCCTACATAGAGTTATACAGCATGGAAACATGCCCTTCAGACCAACACCGGCCAACAGTTCCCAGCTACACCAGTCCCACCTGCCCGCATTTGGTCCATATCCCTCTAAACCTGTCCTATCCATGTACCTGTCCAACTGCTTCCTCAACGTTGCGATAGTCCTTGCCTTAACTACCTCCTCTGGCAGCTTGTTCCATACACCCACTGCCCTTTGTGTGAAAAAGTTGCCCCTCAGGTTCCTATTAAATCTTTTCGCCCTCATCTTAAACCTCTGTCCTGTGGTTCTCGATTCACCTACTCTGCAAGAGACTCTGTGTGTCTACCCGATCTATTCCTCGTGATTTTGTACACCTCTATCAGATCACCCCTCATCCTTCTGCGCTCCAAGAAATAGAGTCCCAGCCTAATCAACCTCTGCCTATAGCTCAGACCCTTTAGTCCTGGCAACATCATCGTAAATCTTCTCTACACCCTTTCTAACTTGACAACATAGCATGGTGCCCAAAACTGAACACAATACTCTAAATCACCAACGTGTTATATAACTGCAACGTTACCTCCTAACCTATACTTAATGCTCTGACTGATGAAGGCCACTGTGCCAAGCCTTTTTAACCATCTTATCTACAGGAGATGCCACTGAGATGTCCCCCTGAGTTAGCATTTTGTGTCTATCTTCGGTGTAAACCAGCATCTGCAGTTCCTTTCTATGCCCTGCCATGCAATGCAATGTCATGCAATGAATTATGTACCTGTAAAATGGGACAAGCTTAGATGGAGCATCTTGGCATGGACGAGTTGGTCTGAAGGTCCTGTTCCGAGCTGTTTGACTGTATGAATGTAAAGATTATAAATTCCAAAATGATGAAAGTTTTCACTGACTTCCAGAGGTGGATTCTTACTAAAATAGACTGCATTTTGACTGCAGAGGGAGCTGCAGGCATATTTTTCCACAGTATGTACCATCCTCGCGTTTGGGAGTGCAGTGTTTAATTGCCGTATTTACTGGCAACAAAACAATGAAATTCTTACTTGCTGCAGCTTTACAGGCCCCTAAACACAATGACACGCGGATAAATTCACGATAATTACTCATCAATTAATCTATTAATGGAATGACACATTATCAGGATAGATGAACTCACAGTGGCTTTCTTCTTCTTTCGTGTCCATCTTCCATGTTTCAAATGTTGACATCGCTGTCATCGTGCGTCTTGAAAAGGACGCAAACTTCCGGATTCAGTGGGAGCCATCACTTGTTGCTCAGGATACTTCCAGTTTCCAGCCCCGCGACGGGGACGCTTCTGCTATGGGGCCGCAGTGGCTTTGATACTGTCCAATATCCATCACAGATGAAAAGTATGATTAATCTTACAATAGACAATAGGTGTAGGAGTAGGCCATTCGGCCCTTCGAGCCAGCACCGTCATTCAATGTGATCATGGCTGATCATCCACAATCAGTACCCCGTTCCTGCCATCTCTCCATATTCCTTAACTCTGCTATCGCTAAGAGCGCTATCTAACTCTCTCTTGAAAGCATGCAGAGAACCAGCCTGAGGCAGAGAATTCCACAGACTCACAACTCTCTGTGTGAAAAAGTTTTTCCTTATCTCTGTTCTATAATGCCTTACCACTTATTCTTAAACTATGGCCCCTGGTTCTGGACTCCCCCAACCTTGGGAACATGTTTCCTGCCTCTACCGTGTTCAAACCCTTAATACTCTTATATGTTTCAATAAGATCCCCGCTCATCCTTCTAAATTCCAGAGTATACAAGCCCAGCTGCTCCAATCTATCAACATATGACAGTCCTGCCATCCCGGGTATTAACCTCGTGAACCTACGCTGCACTCCAATGTGTATAGGTATAGCTAAACCTGATGGAAGTATCTACAATTATGAGATTCAGGGCTTCAGCAGGGGAGTGGGGAGAGGGTCGAGGGAGCAGGTAGTGGGTTTGGAAGAGCTGATGAGTTTGGAGATTTCAGTAGAGGTGACCGGGTCAAACTGGGAGAGGAAGCAGTGAGGGGGAGGGGTATGGAGATCAGCAGAGATGTTGAAAGGAGGGGCCTTGGTAGGTGGTGGAGTAGATGCTGGGGAATCAGGTACAGGGGATAAGGATTGATAGATGGTGCTGATTTTGTCAGCATAAAAGTGGAGGAATGAGTTGCAGAGATCCGGAGTGGAGGTAGGGAGAGTGTTGGCTCGAGGTTTGAGGAGGTTGCACACTGTGGAGAAGAGGGTTCTGTGGTTTAGGCAGGGGTCGGTGAATATGGAGGAGAGGTATGCAGATTTAGCAGCAATGAGGGCATCTTTGTAGGCAGTGAGGTGGAGTTTGTAAGCTTCATGGTGGACTGTGAGAGGTGATTTCTTTATGAGTCGTTCAAGTCGGCGACCAATCTGTTTCAGCTTACGAAGTGCAGGTGTGTACCAGGGTGAAGATTTATTAAAGGTTACGGTTCTTGTTTTGAGGGGAGCCAGAGTGTTAAGGGAGGTAGACAAGGTGGAATTGAGTTGGTTTGTGAGCTCATCAGGTTAGATGTGGGTTGGGTCCAGGGGGAGAGTGGTGGAGAGCAGGTCAGAGAGATGGTGAGGGTCGATGGATTTTAGATTACGGAAGGTGATTTCTCGGAGGAAGCGGGGGCGAGGTGTCGGAGAAGGGATGGTGAACCGTATAAGCTTATGATCAGAGAGGGGGAAGAGTCATGGATGGAGGTCGAGTACCGGTTGATTTGTGGAGCAGACCAGGTCAAGGATGAGACCTTTGTCATGAGTGGGAAAGGTGACGTGCTGAGTGAGAGAGAAGTTGTCAAGTAGAAAAGCGAATTCAGATGCGAACTTGCAGGTGGGGGAGTCCATATGAATGTTTAAGTCACCAAGTAGCAGCAGACGTGGGGTGAGAGATGAGACAAGTGTGAGGAATTCAGTGAAGTCAGATAGGAAGGAGGGGTTTGGTTTAGGTGGCCGGTAAATGAGGATGACTGTCATGGAGGAAAGGGCTTTGAGGATGAGGGGGGATCTTATAGAAACATATAAGTTCCCCATTTTTGTTGGGGAAGTCCAGAACAAGGGGTCACAGTTTAAGGATAAGGGGGAAATCTTTTAGGACCGAGATGAGGAAAACATTTTTCACACAGAGAGTGGTGAATCTCTGGAATTCTCTGCCACAGAAGGTAGTTGAGGCCTATTGTGCTGGAAATGTCTTCAGAGCGAACATTGACTATGTTTGATAACGGAACGCAATCAAATGTGTTTTAATTCCAAATGTTATTATTTGTTTTAATCCATAAAGATGGATTAATTAAATTGTGAACAGGTGAAACATTAAAACCGCAGTGTTCGATTGTCACTGCTGCCGTTGACACGTTATTACAGAATTCATTTTAACGGCAAATCAATGCTCTTAATATGGAGTATCAGTCCTGTAGTTATTTACTGAGCAACATTCACAACTATATGTTACCATGGTCCAGGATTTATTGACACAGGTTGATCATACGCTGAATAATCCAACCACATTTTTATTTGGAAGTGGAAAGAACTAATAGAAATTGCATTAATTGCAATGTGTAAAAAGAGTTGAGATAGTCTTATAATTTTGCTGCGTCATTGTGGGATATATCATGTCTTGATTGGTGAATATGTTTAGTTTGTGACTTTATTTGAAGCAGAAATAATATGTGAATGCTTCATTGAGTATAATTCCGACTGGTAACTATGCACTTCGTCCGAGCACATTATGGCACGCGTCATGCAAGCCATCTTAAATGACCACCAAAACTGTCATTTGGCAACCTAAAAAGCTGCCAAAGTTGCCCGGCTGGCAACAGGGGAAAAAAGTTAAGCGAGAGCCCTGCCAACACTAGAGGGCAGAGCTATATAAGGTGAGAGGGGGACTGTTTAATGGAGATGTGCGGGGCAAGATTTTTACACAGAGAGGGGTGGGGGTCTAGAACGCTCTGCCAGGGGGTGATGGTGGAGGTAGATATGATAATGTCTTTGAAGAAGCTTTTGGATTGTCACATGTAAGTGCAGGGAATGGAGGGATATGGATCATGTACAGGCAGATAAGATCAGTTTAACTAGGCATTAGCCTCCTGCACTCCAGAGAATATAGTCCGTCTGCACAACCTCTCCCTATAGCTCGAGCCCAGGCAACATTCTCGTTAAAACTTCTATGCACTCTTTCCAGCTTAAAGACATACTTCATACAACACGGAGATCCAAACTGAACAAAGTACTCCAAATTCAGCATCACAAAAGTCTTGTACAATTGTAACATAACGTTCCATCTTCTGTACTCAATTCCCTGACTGATGAAGGCCAGTGTGCCAAAAGTCTGCTTCACCACCCTACCTGCCTGTGACACCACTTTTGGGGAACTCCTAGATCCCTCTGCTCTACAATCAATGTGAAGGTTTTGACCTGATTTGACTTCCCCAAATGCTACACCTCACACTTAGGTCAGTAATCTAGTCAGTCAGTAGCAGGCAATTGAACCGTCTTAACACCAACAAGTGACATAAGCTGGGAAGAAACTGTCCCTGAATCTATCGACAACTAATCTGAGTCTAGTTCTATCAACCCTAGAGAGCGGTCCTGAGCTACCATCTACCTCGTTGGAGACCCTCGGGCAATCTTTAATCGGACTTTACTGGACTTTACATTGCACTAAACGTTATTCCCTTTATCATGTATCTGTACACAGTGAATGGCTTGGTTGTAATCATGTACAGTCTTTCTACTGACTGGTTAGCCGCAACAAAAACTTTTCACTGTACCTCGGTGCACGAAACAATAAACTAAACTGAAATAAATCTGTATTATCTGGAGGCCGGTAAACAAAAGAAATAACTGTGGACTTCAGGAAGAAACAGACAGCACACACCCCACTCACCATAAATGGCAGTGCAGTGGAGTCTGTGAAAAGCACCAAGTTCCTGGGAGTACACATCACAGATGATCAGACATGGTCCACCAACACCATCTCCCTAGTCAAGAAAGCACAGCAACGCCTCCACTTCCTTCGACGGATGAGGAGAGCCGACCTCCCCCCTTCTGCCCTCACAACTTTTTACAGGGGTGCCATTGAGAGCATTCCTACCAGCAGTCTCTCAGTCTGGTATGGCAGTTGCTCTGCTGCTGACCAGAAGGCCCTACAGAGAGTGGTGAGGACAGCGGAGAAGATCACTAGATCACCCCAACTAGCAATCCAGGACTTATACCCATCTCGCTGTCGCAAGAGAGCAACCAATATCATCAAAGACACCACCAACCCAGCACACAAACTGTTCACCCTCCTACCATCCGGCAAGCGCTACCGCAGCACCGGAGCAAAACCACCAGATTCAAAAACAACTTTTTCCCTCAGGCCATCAGACTACTCAACACACTCAAGAAAATTCCATGAACCTATCTTCTATGTTTCTATGAATTAACTGGGCAATATTTTTGGTACAAACCAGCATCTGAAGTTCTTTGTTTCTACATGATAGTGTGTACTTGAGATATCCCACTCCCATGAGATAAAGCTGCCTACATAGAGTTATACAGCATGGAAACATGCCCTTCAGACCAACACCGGCCAACATTTCCCAGCTACACCAGTCCCACCTGCCCGCATTTGGTCCATATCCCTCTAAACCTGTCCTATCCATGTACCTGTCCAACTGCTTCCTCAACGTTGCGATAGTCCTTGCCTTAACTACCTCCTCTGGCAGCTTGTTCCATACACCCACCGCCCTTTGTGTGAAAAAGTTGCCCCTCAGGTTCCTATTAAATCTTTTCGCCCTCATCTTAAACCTATGTCCTGTGGTTCTCGATTCACCTACTCTGCAAGAGACTCTGTGTGTCTACCCGATCTATTCCTCGTGATTTTGTACACCTCTATCAGATCACCCCTCATCCTTCTGCACTCCAAGAAATAGAGTCCCAGCCTAATCAACCTCTGCCTATAGCTCAGACCCTTTAGTCCTGGCAACATCATCGTAAATCTTCTCTACACCCTTTCTAACTTGACAACATAGCATGGTGCCCAAAACTGAACACAATACTCTAAATCACCAACGTGTTATATAACTGCAACGTGACCTCCTAACCTATACTTAATGCTCTGACTGATGAAGGCCACTGTGCCAAGCCGTTTTGACCATCTTATCTACCGGAGATGCCACTGAGATGTCCCCCTGAGTTAGCATTTTGTGTCTATCTTCGGTGTAAACCAGCATCTGCAGTTCCTTTCTATGCCCTGCCATGCAATGGAATGTCATGCAATGAATTATGTACCTGTAAAATGGGACAAGCTTAGATGGAGCATCTTGGCATGGACGAGTTGGTCTGAAGGTCCTGTTCCGAGCTGTTTGACTGTATGAATGTAAAGAATATAAATTCCAAAATGATGAAAGTTTTCACTGACTTCCAGAGGTGGGAGTGCAGTGTTTAATTGCCGTATTTACTGGCAACAAAACCATGAAATTCTTACTTGCTGCAGCTTTACAGGCCCATAAACACAATGACATGCGGATAAATTCACGATAATTACTCATCAATTAATCTATTAATGGAATGACACATCATCAGGATAGATGAACTCGCAGTGGCTTTCTTCTTCTTTCATGTCCATCTTCCATGTTTCAAATGTTGACATCGCTGTCATCGTGCGTCTTGAAAAGGACGCAAACTTCCGGAATCAGTAGGAGCCATCACTTGTTGCTCAGGATACTTCCAGTTTCCAGCCCCGCGACGGGGACGCTTCTGCTATGGGGCCGCAGTGGCTTTGATACTGTCCAATATCCATCACAGATGAAAAGTATGATTAATCTTACAATAGACAATAGGTGTAGGAGTAGGCCATTCGGCCCTTCGAGCCAGCACTGCCATTCAATGTGATCATGGCTGATCATCCACAATCAGTACCCCGTTCCTGCCATCTCTCCATATTCCTTAACTCTGCTATCGCTAAGAGCGCTATCTAACTCTCTCTTGAAAGCATGCAGAGAACCAGCCTGAGGCAGAGAATTCCACAGACTTACAACTCTCTGTGTGAAAAAGTTTTTCCTCATCTCTGTTCTATAATGCCTTACCAGTTATTCTTAAACAATGGCCCCTGGTTCTGGACTCCCCCAACCTTGGGAACATGTTTCCTGCCTCTACCGTGTTCAAACCCTTAATACTCTTATATGTTTCAATAAGATGCCCGCTCATCCTTCTAAATTCCAGAGTATACAAGCCCAGCTGCTCCAATCTATCAACATATGACAGTCCTGCCATCCCGGGTATTAACCTCGTGAACCTACGCTGCACTCCAATGTGTATAGGTATAGCTAAACCTGATGGAAGTATATACAATTATGAGATTCAGGGCTTCAGCAGGGGAGTGGGGAGAGGGTTGAGGGAGCAGGTAGTGGGTTTGGAAGAGCTGATGAGTTTGGAGATTTCAGTAGAGGTGACCGGGTCAAACTGGGAGAGGAAGCAGTGAGGGGGAGGGGTATGGAGATCAGCAGAGATGTTGAAAGGAGGGGCCTTGGTAGGAGGTGGAGTAGATGCTGGGGAATCAGATACAGGGGATAAGGATTGATAGATGGTGCTGATTTTGTCAGCAAAAAAGTGGAGGAATGAGTTGCAGAGATCCGGAGTGGAGGTAGGGAGAGTGGTGGCTCGAGGTTTGAGGAGGTTGCACACTGTGGAGAAGAGGGTTCTGTGGTTTAGGCAGGGGTCGGTGAATATGGAGGAGAGGTATGCAGATTTAGCAGCAATGAGAGCATCTTTGTAGGCAGTGAGGTGGAGTTTGTAAGCTTCATGGTGGACTGTGAGAGGTCATTTCTTTATGAGTCGTTCAAGTCGGCGACCAATCTGTTTCAGCTTACGAAGTGCAGGTGTGTACCAGGGTGAAGATTTATTATAAGTTACGGTTCTTGTTTTGAGGGGAGCCAGAGTGTTAAGGGAGGTAGACAAGGTGGAATTGAGTTGGTTTGTGAGATCATCAGGTGAGATGTGGGTTGGGTCCAGGGGGAGAGTGGTGGAGAGCAGGTCAGAGAGATGGTGAGGGTCGATGGATTTTAGATTACGGAAGGTGATTTCTCGGAGGAAGCGGGGGCGAGGTGTCGGAGAAGGGATGGTGAACCGTATAAGCTTATGATCAGAGAGGGGGAAGAGGCATGGATGGAGGTCGAGTACCGGTTAATTTGTGGAGCAGACCAGGTCAAGAATGTGACCTGTGTCATGAGTAGGAAAGGTGACGTGCTGAGTGAGAGAGAAGTTGTCAAGTAGAAAAGCGAATTCAGATGCGAACTTGCAGGTGGGGGAGTCCATATGAATGTTTAAGTCACCAAGTAGCAGCAGACGTGGGGTGAGAGATGAGACAAGTGTGAGGAATTCAGTGAAGTCAGATAGGAAGGAGGGGTTTGGTTTAGGTGGCCGGTAAATGAGGATGACTGTCATGGAGGAAAGGGCTTTGAGGATGAGGGGGGATCTTATAGAAACATATAAGTTCCCCATTTTTGTTGGGGAAGTCCAGAACAAGGGGTCACAGTTTAAGGATAAGGGGGAAATCTTTTAGGACCGAGATGAGGAAAACATTTTTCACACAGAGAGTGGTGAATCTCTGGAATTCTCTGCCACAGAAGGTAGTTGAGGCCTATTGTGCTGGAAATGTCTTCAGAGCGAACATTGACTATGTTTGATAACGGAACGCAATCAAATGTGTTTTAATTCCAAATGTTATTATTTGTTTTAATCCATAAACATGGATTAATTAAATTGTGAACAGGTGAAACATTAAAACCGCAGTGTTCGATTGTCACTGCTGCCGTTGACACGTTATTACAGAATTCATTTTAACGGCAAATCAATGCTCTTAATATGGAGTATCAGTCCTGTAGTTATTTACTGAGCAACATTCACAACTATATGTTACCATGGTCCAGGATTTATTGACACAGGTTGATCATACGCTGAATAATCCAACCACATTTTTATTTGGAAGTGGAAAGAACTAATAGAAATTGCATTCATTGCAATGTGTAAAAAGAGTTGAGATAGTCTTATAATTTTGCTGCGTCATTGTGGGATATATCATGTCTTGATTGGTGAATATGTTTAGTTTGTGACTTTATTTGAAGCAGAAATAATATGAGAATGCTTCATTGAGTATAATTCCGACTGGTAACTACGCACTTCGTCCGAGCACATTATGGCACGCGTCATGCAAGCCATCTTAAATGACCACCTAAACTGTCATTTGGCAACCTAATAAGCTGCCAAAGTTGCCCGGCTGGCAACAGGGGAAAAAAGTTAAGCGAGAGCCCTGCCAACACCAGAGGGTAGAGCTATATAAGGTGAGAGGGGGACTGTTTAATGGAGATGTGCGGGGCAAGATTTTTACACAGAGAGGGGTGGGGGTCTAGAACGCTCTGCCAGGGGGTGATGGTGGAGGTAGATATGATAATGTCTTTGAAGAAGCTTTTGGATTGTCACATGTAAGTGCAAGGAATGGAGGGATATGGATCATGTACAGGCAGATAACATCAGTTTAACTAGGCATTAGCCTCCTGCACTCCAGAGAATATAGTCCAAGTCTGCACAACCTCTCCCTATAGCTCGAGCCCAGGCAACATTCTCGTTAAAACTTCTATGCACTCTTTCCAGCTTAAAGACATACTTCATACAACACGGAGATCCAAACTGAACAAAGTACTCCAAATTCAGCATCACAAAAGTCTTGTACAATTGTAACATAATGTTCCATCTTCTGTACTCAATTCCCTGACTGATGAAGGCCAGTGTGCCAAAAGTCTGCTTCACCACCCTACCTGCCTGTGACACCACTTTTGGGGAACTCCTAGATCCCTCTGCTCTACAATCAATGTGAAGGTTTTGACCTGATTTGACTTCCCCAAATGCTACACCTCACACTTAGGTCAGTAATCTAGTCAGTCAGTAGCAGGCAATTGAACCGTCTTAACACCAACAAGTGACATAAGCTGGGAAGAAACTGTCCCTGAATCTATCGACAACTAATCTGAGTCTAGTTCTATCAACCATAGAGAGCGGTCCTGAGCTACCATCTACCTCGTTGGAGACCCTCGGGCAATCTTTAATCGGACTTTACTGGACTTTACATTGCACTAAACGTTATTCCCTTTATCATGTATCTGTACACAGTGAATGGCTTGGTTGTAATCATGTACAGTCTTTCTACTGACTGGTTAGCCGCAACAAAAGCTTTTCACTGTACCTCGGTGCACGAAACAATAAACTAAACTGAAATAAATCTGTATTATCTGGAGGCCGGTAAACAAAAGAAATAACTGTGGACTTCAGGAAGAAACAGACAGCACACACCCCACTCACCATAAATGGCAGTGCAGTGGAGTCTGTGAAAAGCACCAAGTTCCTGGGAGTACACATCACAGATGATCAGACATGGTCCACCAACACCATCTCCCTAGTCAAGAAAGCACAGCAACGCCTCCACTTCCTTCGACGGATGAGGAGAGCCGACCTCCCCCCTTCTGCCCTCACAACTTTTTACAGGGGTGCCATTGAGAGCATTCCTACCAGCAGTCTCTCAGTCTGGTATGGCAGTTGCTCTGCTGCTGACCAGAAAGCCCTACAGAGAGTGGTGAGGACAGCGGAGAAGATCACTAGATCACCCCAACTAGCAAACCAGGACTTATACCCATCTCGCTGTCGCAAGAGAGCAACCAATATCATCAAAGACACCACCAACCCAGCACACAAACTGTTCACCCTCCTACCATCCGGCAAGCGCTACCGCAGCATGCGGAGCAAAACCACCAGATTCAAAAACAGCTTTTTCCCTCAGGCCATCAGACTACTCAACACACTCAAGAAAATTCCATGAACATTACACAAACAAAGACCAACTGACTGTCAAATTAACTTGAACACAATGTCTGCAGTATGCTATTTGCACTTTTCTATATTGCATCTTTTATAATGAATATTTTATATAATGTATATGTCCATTGTCTATTTTTATTGGTATATTGTCTGTCTGTGTTATAAATATTACTTGCACATTCGAGTATGGGGAAACGCAATTTCAATCCTCTGTGTAACTACTTGTTGCATTATTTGAACTGACAATAAAGTTTACTATTACTATTACTATTACTATGTTTTGCAACACACGAGGAATTTCATTTGCCATATCTGTCATTCAAATAAAAAGCAACGATACACACGAAATACATTTTAACATAAACATCCACCACAGTGACTCCTCCACATTCCTCACTGTGATGGAAGGTGTAAAAATGATCAATTCTCTTCCCTTCTATGCACTCCCGTGGTCAGGGGCCTCAAGCCCTCCGTTGATGGGACGATCTTGACTCCTGTAGCCAGTGGCTTTTGGGCCCTCCGCATCGGGGCAATCAGCTCCTGCATCGGGGGATGTCAACTCCCCTGCGCTGGCGATCGGACCCCGAGTCGGGGCTGGTCGAGCCTCTGGGTCGTTGGAGCTTCCCGACTCGGCTTCTCCCGAGACTGCGAACTCTTGATAGTAAGTCCGCAGGCTGCGGTTGGAGCGATCCCAGGCACGGGATCAGCTCCGATGTTAAGTCCACACCCCGCAGTGGGGCTCAAGTCAGTCCGAGGAGGCATCCACATAAAACAAACCGGAGAACATTTACACAAACTAAAAAAGACAAAAAAACAGACAGACTGTTGGTGCAAAGAGCTGGAGGAACTCAGCGGGTCAGGCAGCGTCTGTGGAGGGAATGGAAAGACAACGTACCTCCAGCAAGATTGTTCATGTTCTAGAAGCAGAATTAAGCCATTCGGCCCATCAAGTCTACTCCATCATTCAATCATGGCTGATCTATCTCTCCCTCTCAACTCCATTCTCCTGCCTTCTCCCGATAACCCCTGACACTCGTACTAATCAAGAATCTATCTATCTCTGCCTTTAAAAAATCCAATATCGGCCTCCATAGCTGTGTGTGGCAATGGATTCCACAGATTCTGGCCTCAGCAGATCAGGCAGATTCTGTGGAGGGATTGGACAGCTGACATACCATCAGCAAGATTGTTCATGTTCTAGCAGCAGAATTAGGCCATTCGGCCCATCAAATCTAATCCGCCATTCAATGATGGCGGGTCTATCTCCCTCTCAACCCCATTCTCCTGTCTTCTCCCCATAACCGCTGACACCCGCACTAATCAAGAATCTGTCAATCTCCGATTGCAGCTTCTGCAGTTCCTTTTGTCTTCATTTACTTCAAATCTGTTTTTAGAGTCAAAGTCATACAGCAGGGAAACACCCTCACCCCACCTGGGGCGGTACGGTGGTAGAGTTGCTGCCTTACAGGTTCAATCCCGACAGGGTGCTGTCTATACAGAGTTTCTACTTTCTTCCAGTGACTGAGGGTTTTATCCGGCTGCTCCGGTTTCCTGCCACACTCCAAAGAAGTACAGGTTTGTAGGTTAATTGGCTTGGATAAAATTGTCAATTGTACCTAGTGTGTAGGATAGTTCTGGTGTACAGGGATTATCTAAAATCAGTACCCCATTCCCGCTTTCTCCCCATATCCCTTGATTCCATTAGCTCGAAGAGCTACATCTAACTCTCTCTTGAAAACATCCATTGAATTGGTCTCAACTGCCTTCTGTGGCAGAGAATTCCACAGATTCACAACTAGCTGGTTGAAAAAGTATTTCCTCATCTCTGTCCAAAATGGCCTCCCCCTTATTCTTAAACTGTGACCCCTGGTTCTGGACTCCCCCAATATCAGGATCAATTTTCCTGCATCTAGCCTGTCCAGTCCTTTAAGAATTTGATATGATTCTATAAGATCCCCTCTTTTCCAGTGAATTCCAGTGAATACAAGCCCAGTCGATCCATTCTTTCTTTCATCGTATGTCAGTTCTGCCATCCCGGGAATTAACCTGGTGAACCTATGCTGCACTCCCGCAATAGCAATAATGTCCCTCCTCAAATTAGGAGAACAAAACTGCACACAATACTCCAGGTGTGATCTCACCGGGCCCTGTACTACTGCAGTAAACCTCCTTGCTCCTATACTCAAATCCTCTCGCTATGAAGGCCAACATGCTATTTGCTTTTTACACTGCCTGCTGTACCTGCATGCTTAGATAGATAGATAGATAGATAGAAACTTTATTTGCCACACGACCAGGGTTGGTGGTAATTGGGTTCGGTACATGATGGTACACTGCTTTAGCACATTAACACTAATAACAACACAGATCATAATAATAAAGCACATCACAAATCACAAATCTCACCAACAATACATAGTGCAAAAGAACAGACAAAAACCATAGACAAGACACTGTATACATCAAAGTCAAAAAGTTATTGGAGGGAATTAAGTGTTCTTATTGCTGAGGGGAAGAAACTGTTTTTAAAACGGGTGGATTTTGTAGCAAGTGACCTAAGGCGCCTCCCTGAAGGGAGAGACTGGAAAAGGTGGTTTGCTGGATGGGAGGGGTCCGAGATGATCTTTGTTGCCCATTTTGAGGTACGTTGGAGGTAAATGGAATGGATTGAGGGGAGGGGAGAGTTGATGATCCTAGAGGCCTTGGAGACAATGCGCTGTATTCTGTGTAGTGAATGACTGTCAGTGTTTCCGTACCAGACTGTGATTGAGGAAGTGATGATGCTTTCAATGATGGATTGATAGAAGCGTACCAGGAGGTGTTTGTGGACTCTGAACTTCTTGAGCTGTCTGAGGAAGTATAGTCGTTGTTGTCCTTTCTTAATGATGTGGTCAGCATTGATGTGCCATTTTAGATTATTGCAGATATAGGTGCCCAGAAACTTAAATAAGTTCGTGGAGGTTATGGGATGGGAGTTGACATGGACCGGGGGTTTGAGGTTTTGTTTGCGTCTGAAATCTATGATGGTTTCTAAGGTTTTTGAGGTGTTAAGCTGGAGGTTGTTTTCTGCGCACCATTTGACTGCGCTGTCCACTGTTTGATGGTATTGTGATTCATTGTTGTCTGAGATGAGGCCAATTATTGTCGTGTCGTCTGCATATTTGAAAATTTTAACTGAGCTGCATTGGGATGTGAGGTTGTTGGTGTAAAGTGAGAAGAGCTGAGGTGACAGAACGCACCCTTGAGGGGCTCCTGTATTGAGAGTCAGAGGGCTGGAGAGTTTTTCACCTACCTTGACTCTTTGTTGTCTGTTTGTCAGAAAATGTAAAATCCAATGGCACATGGCTAGGTGAATGCCCATGTCCAACAGTTTATTGTAGAGTTTAATTGGGTGTATAGTATTAAAGGCCGAGCTAAAATCTATAAACAGGATGCGTGCATAAGTGTTCGGTGATTCCAAATGATGTAGGGAGTAGTGAAGAGCTAGGTTGATAGCATCCTCCACAGACCGGTTGGCGCTGTATGCAAATGGAAAAGGGTCCATGATGGGGACAGTGTATGTTTTCAGATGGGTGAGGACAATGTGCTCAAAGGCCTTCATGGCAACTGATGTTAGTGCAACAGGTCTAAAATCGTTCAGACAGCTCACCTTGGAGGACTTGGGCACAGGGATGATAATGGATGCTTTAAAACACTGCGGGACTCTACATTGGCTGAGGGACTGATGTTCAAGGACACCCAGATCTCATTGCATCTCCCTGTTCCTAATCTGACACCATTCAGATAATGTGTAGGAAAGAACTTCAGATGCTGGTTTAAAAATGCTGGTCTACCATTCACATAATAATGTGCCTTCTTGTTCTTGCTACCAAAGTGGATAACCTCACATTTCTCCACATTATACTGAATCTGCCCACTCACCAAACCTATCCAAGTCACCCTGCAGCCTCCTAGCATCATCCTCGCAGCTCACACTGCCACCCAGCTTTGTTTCATTGAAACAATACCTTGAGATCTTCTATCTTATCCTGACAGCAGATGCAGCCTTGATTCTAACAGCCCCTCCAATGTTGCATCACTTTATCAACACAACCCAACTTGCCCACACTGACCAAGATGCCCCATCTAAGCTAGTCCCATTTGCCCGCGTTTGGCCCATATCCCTCTATACCATATAACCATATAACGATATAACCATTACAGCACGGAAACAGGCCATCTCGGCCCTTCAAGTCCGTGCCGAACATTTTTTTAATTTTTTTTATTTTTTAAATTAAATAAATACTTCCCCCTAGTCCCATCTACCTGCACTCGGACCATAACCCTCCATTCCTTTCCCGTCCATATACCCATCCAATCTATTTTTAAAGGATAAAATCGAACCAGCCTCCACCACTTCCACTGGAAGCTCATTCCACACAGCTACCACTCTCTGAGTAAAGAAGTTCCCCCTAATGTTACCCCTAAACTTCTGTCCCTTAATTCTCAAGTCATGTCCCCTTGTTTGAATCTTCCCTACTCTCAATGGAAAAAGCTTATCCACGTCAACTCTGTCTAACCCGCTCATAATTTTAAAGACCTCTATCAAGTCCCCTCTTAACCTTCTGCGCTCCAAAGAATAAAGACCTAACTTGTTCAACCTTTCTCTGTAACTTAGTTGCTGAAACCCAGGCAACATTCTTGTAAATCTCCTCTGTACTCTCTCTATTTTGTTGACATCCTTCCTATAATTAGGCGACCAAAATTGTACTCCATACTCCAGAATTGGCCTCACCAATGCCTTGTACAATTTTAACATTACATCCCAACTTCTATATTCAATGCTCTGATTTATAAAGGCCAGCACCCCAAAAGCTTTCTTTACCACCCTATCTACATGAGATTCCACCTTCAGGGAACTATGCACAGTTATTCCTAGATCCCTCTGTTCAACTGCATTCCTCAATTCTCTACCATTTACCATGTACGTCCTATTTTGATTTGTCCTGCCGAGATGTAGTACCTCACATTTATCAGCATTAAACTCCACCTGCCATCTTTCAGCCCACTCTTCCAAATGCCCTAAATCTCTCTGTAGACTTTGAAAATCTACTTCATTATCCACCACACCACCAATCTTAGTATCATCTGCATACTTACTAATCCAATTTTTAACACCACCATCGAGATCATTGATGTACATGACAAACAACAGTGGACCCAACACAGACCCCTGAGGCACCCCACTAGTCACCGGCCTCCAACCTGACAAACAGCCATCCACCATTACTCTCTGGCATCTCCCATTCAGCCACTGTTGAATCCAACTTGCTACTCCACCATTAATACCCAACAATTGAACTTTCTTAACCAACCCTTCATGAGGAACCTTGTCAAAGGCCTTACTGAAGTCCATATAGACAACATCCACTGCTTTACCCTCATCAATTTCCCCAGTAATCTTTTCAAAAAATTCAAGATTAGTCAAACATGACCTTCCAGGCACAAATCCATGTTGACTGTTCCTAATCCGGCAACAAACTCTTTGAATCACTTCTTTCTGGGAGGCGACTCCGGACTATCAAAGCTGCTACAGTCAGACATAAAACAGCTTTTTCCCACGAGCAGTAACTATTCAACAGCCAAAAGACCGTAGCCTCTTTTTACTCCGGTACTTTATTTTCACGTTTGAATTATATTTTATTTTTTATTGTCTACAGAATATCTTGTTGTTACCTGCGAGCAAAGCACCAATGTAAATGCCTTGTATGTGGACCTACTTGGCTAATAACATTTTTATTCATTCATTATTATTCATTGAAGACAATAGACAATAGGTGCAGGAGTAGGCCATTCTGCCCCTCGAGCCAGCACCGCTATTCACCGTGATCATGCCAATCATCCACAATTAATACCCTGTTCCTGCCTTCTCCCTATATCGCTTGACGCCGCTATCTTTAAGAGCTCTGACCAGCTCTCTCTTGAAAGCATTCAGAGAATCGGCTTCCACCACCATCTGCGGCAGAGAATTTCACAGACTCTCAACATTCTGTGTGAAAAAGTTTTTCCTCATCTCCGTTCTAAATAAATTACCCCTTATTCTTAAACTATCCCTCAGACTATCTTTAATCAGCCTTTACCTTGCACTAATCGATATTCCCTTAATCCTATATCTGTACACTGTGGATGGGTTGATTGTAATCCTGTATTGTCCTTCCACTAACTGGTTAGCACACAACAAAAAAAGCTTTACACTGTACCTTTCCCTGTAGCTGAAGCCCTCTAATCCAGGCAGTATTCTGGGAGAACATTTTGTTTTCATAAAGTTAGAACAGTCTCGTCGTAAAACATTTTGTGGTTGAAACGTCAGGCTGGGACACTTGCACCCCGCAGACTTACTCCAGTACTTTGCATCTTTTTTTAAAAGTACGCAGGCATCTACAGTTCCTCATGGCTATGTTTTCATTTTTTTAGTACGCGCCGACCAGCGATAACCTGTTCACTAGGTCTACCCTACTCACTGGGGGCAATTTTCAGAATTAATCTACACACCTGCACATCTTTGGAATGTGGGAGGAAATCGGAGCACCCGGAGAAAACACACACAGTCACAGAGAGAACGTACAAACTCTAGTCCCACCTGCCTGAATTTGGCCCATGTCCCTCTCAACCTTTCCAGACCTGTCAAAATGTATTTTAAATCAAAGATAAGAAACAAAATGCTGGAGTAACTCAGCGAGACGGGCAGCATCTCTGGCGAGAAGGAATGGGTGACGTTTCATGTTGAGACCCTTCTTCAGAGTGATGACGAGAGTGGCCACAGAAATAAAATGTAGTCAGAGACAGTGAGAATGTTAAACTGAGTTATTTTTTCAATCTAAAGTCAAGAAATCTTGACTCAAATGCTTGTAGCTGTTGGAATTGATTCTTTATTCAGTACTGAGACAATTCTTTGAACCTTCCAACACAGAGCTAGAAGCTCCGGGGCAGCTCCAAAGTATTTGTGTTTTTGATACAAACTCATTGCTTTATATAGGTATTTAGACATTTCAAATACAGAGGGTAGGACAACTGGTAACCAATCATCTGAGTCCTTTTGGTGATTTACAACATCAGTCACAGGATATCCCCTTTCCTGACGTCTTTTTACAATCTTTGTTTGTCTATGGTATAACTCTATAACTGTTTTAGAATTATTTTATTTCAACACAGCAAAACCCCTGTAGGCTTTTATCAAAGACCACTCTTCAAAATATAAGATACATACAATGATCACTCAAGTCATACACACTTTCTATACCAAGAGAAAAGATATTTCTATAAATCTAAACAATTTTTCTAAGTCTAAAGTGTACCTTTCTACTAAGACAATACATTGCATAATTGGTGTTACTATAATTTTACACATTTTGAAATACCATTGTCTTTGAAATACCTATGTCTTTAAAACATTAATTATATAAGTTTGCTGAATTACAGTTTCTAAGTTCAAAACGCACATTTCCATCTCCCATCCAAAGATACATGGGTCGTAAATCTGTCAATTTAGTTAATATGAGTTTGGTGCCTTTCCTGTTATCGGGAAACAGGATTTCAAATCTCATGTACCAGACAGAACACAAGGTACAAGGTACAACCCAGACCATTACGTCAGAATTCCATCTGCTTCAATCTTCTATAAACAACTCCCTCAATCTAATTATTTCTCAAAGCAACTATTCCTTCACTTACATCTTATTCCTTATCACACTCATTATAATTTTACACAGCCAAGGCTAACTGCAGTCTATCATCTCTCAGCCTTGAATTCTGTCTCAAACCTAGCATAACAAGCCATAACTCTTCACGTTTATGTCACATTCAGAGCTCAAAAATGTGCCATAGAGACAGAGCAGATGGCCTAAGAAGAGGCCCCTTATTCAGCTTCCCATTCTTCAACACAAAGCCATATCAAATACAATTTCCTCCAGTGCTATAATTGCCCCCAAACAATAACCTAAGCTAAGCAGGTTCAGGTTCAGGCCTCCATGTTTTGATTCATCTTTGCCTGTGTGTATGTGTCAGTTTGCACTTTATTTCAGTTCAGGGAAACGTTAAGCTTTTCTTTTGCAATTCACCTAGCTTATATAAAAGTCTCTATCCAAGCCGTTCTATTTGTATAATATTTCCTCATTCCTCACTCTGGTCATTCTATGACCACTAATAGGATAATAACACAAGGCAGAGATTCATCAGCATTGGCTTATTAGTCATCCAAGTTTATACCTAACCTCGAGATGTTTTATAGCCCCCAAAACCTGGACCACGTAGGTCAGCAGGCTGGCTTGTTGACACCAATGCTGTTCCCTACTTCTCTGCTGTGCTTCCAACCCTAGCCCTTATGGTGCTCAATTATTCTGGACTTAATAACATTCCTCCTTCTCCACATTATTAAGTCTATTACACTCCTCCTCCAACATTTCCTTCTCTACCTGCTGGTTCACACGTCTCTACTTCCATCAGACTCCAACATCGTAATGTCTTCTTCTAGGTGCCGCAATAAGACCTGCCCACCAGTTTCCACATTACCCAAGGCTGTCATTAGTCTGGTGATGATACATTTAACAATAGCAATTCCCACTAACAAACACATGGTCACTATTGCTGCATTTATGGCCATGCTGATGATCCAATTATATAATCCCTCAAAACCCCAGTTTCCCCATCCAACACCCTCCTTCATTCCATCAAGCAGGGTAGTAATGTCCTCTTGATGTTTGGTGATATTACTAATTCTATCCTGAACTCCCATCATACATTTTTCTTTTACAATAGCACACGTCCCTCCCTCACGGGCCAACAGATAATCTAAGGCATATCTATTCTGTAAAGAGAACAGACGCATTTCTGATAGTTGGGTTTTTATTGCCTCCAAGGCGCCAGTAGTGGCATTTCCCAAAATGGTTAGTCCACAAATCATATAGTTTCGATGTTTTGCTGCCAACCCTCCCCCTACACCTCTGAAAGTAAGCAGGCTTAGTACTCCCCATCCCGCAGCATCCCACCTAGATGTTCCCATTGTAGTTGGGTTTCTCCAATTGGCACAGAATTCGGCGGATATTGCCCTGCGCAGAGTCCTTTGGTTTTGTCGGGACCAACTCTCTGGGCAGGGAACGGTGGTGGGGACAAGGGTCCCGATGGCTACGTTCTTTGGAAAAGGAGGTTTTAGCACATTGATCCCTTTGCCATTGAAAAAGAAGTAATACCCTTCCTCAGTGTATATGAACCATGACAGTCCATGCGTGTATTAATCACCTCGCCACCCTTTGCCCAGTCCATCCAATTGCTTGAAATCCAATTGGTGTATCTTGGGATGGGCAAGTGATAGAATCCTACAGTTAGATGGGTTCCATTGGCCCACCCACAAAGCAGTTGAAACCCTGCAGAGACTGGGACGCATCTTTTGGGAATGGTGCATTGGATGCCCTTAGATGTGCTGTTGCAACTAGGTTGTCGTGGGGTTCGTACTATGCACGTAATGTTGGAAGGGACGTCAACAACTATGCACCCGTATCCCTGGTTAGTGAAGCATCATCCGTATTGTCTATTGTCGGTGTTAGGGGTAAAGTTACACGGCATTAGTGGTTCTACTCTGGTACCCGAAGAGTTTTGACAGCCTGGGTATGAATGCTTATTGTCGCCAGGTAATGGCAAACAGTTAGCTGGTGGGGCTAAGAACTCGTCATAATAGATGGTGACAGCTTTGACCGGAACTGGCATCTCATCTTGACACTTTACTAATCGTTAAATCCTTCCCCACTCAGGAGATACTGTAAATAGGCTAATAACAGATTTCATAGCGGGGTAACACACAACTTGCCCTTTACCAAATAATTCATTATGGGCCCGTATAAACACGTTAGTGTCTTTTTCTTCAAATTCTCCCTTTTCCCGTATTTGTTGTTCGGTTCTGTCCTTCGGAGCCCCGGGTGGACCTGTAATGCTACTTGATAACGTAGTCCATCATACAAGTGTTTATTTAGAGTTCGGTCCTCCCCGGAGTTCCTCCTGCAAGATAAGTCAACCCTGCATATCCGGTACCCACATGGAAACTCCCAGAGTGACAGATCAATTAGGTAGAGGCTTCAGTTAGTCTGTTGCATTTTGCCATGGCAGTAGTTAATTTTAATTATGTTCCATCTTCCGAGGACTTCTGGGCCTCTACGTTGTACAACATCTCCTTTGCAGAGGTGAAATATCCTATATGCGTGTCCTGGGACACATCGTCGAATCTCTCCTTTATTTCCCTCTGTCTGCAGAAGCATTAGGTTGCATGGCAGGATAATTCGCCTCATTTGAATTTATCTGCAAATGAATGCAAAGGCTTACAAAAAGTTCATTTCTTACTTAATTGACTTAATCAACTATTCACTCAAGTTAACCATCCTTCAGTCAGTCAGTCCAGTAATCAGTCGCATATTCTTAACCATATAGCAAAATAAGGATTCAAAACTAAACTTAGAATGCTACAACTAAACGTATAATGATACAACTAAACTTATAATGATACAACTCCCAAGCAAAGCAGCAATGTAAAAACTAAAAACTCTGAGTTGAAAATAAAATGACTCTTCTACCCCCTTATGATTGGGCTCCCCAATCAGTTTGCAGTGGTGCAGATGAACCCATGCAGCACGACCCTCGACCTTGGCAGCGGTTGGAGTGGTGAGGAGGACCTGGAAGGGACCATCCCAACGTGAGTCCAAATGCTTACGCTTCCAGTTCCTGACCAGCACATAGCAACATGTCTGAATATTAGATGGAACTTTGAGCGCTGGCGCCTCACCATTTGCAGCCCTGACCTGTGAATGAGAAGTTCGCAAAGCACGGGTTAAAGTTAATACATAGGATGTCATTTCCTCAGTCATCTGGTAGAAATGGACCGCTGCGGGGGAATGGAAATGGACCGCCTGGTCATTCCATGGCATCCGTAAAGGTCGACCATATATTATTTCCGCAGGCGTCAGTCATGCCGTACCAGAAGGAGTGGTCTGTATCTGAAAAAGAGCTACAGGAAGCAGTTTAAACCATGTTAAGCCAGTCTGTGCCACTAATTTAGCTAATTTGGTTTTCAAAGTCTGATTTGCCCGTTCCATCAATCCGGCGGCCTGAGGTCTATATACACAATGGAGCTGTTGATGTATCTGTAATTGTTGGCACATTTCTTTGTTTACTGCAGCAATAAAATGAGGACCTTTATCGGAACTTAAACGCGCAGGAACACCGAATCGCGGTATGATTTCGCGTAACAATATTTTTACAATGGTAGACGCCTTATTGTCAGTGGTCAGGTATGCATCAATCCATTTATGAAAACATCGACAATTACAAGAACATACTTATAACACTGACACCTTTTCAACTCAATGTAGTCCATTTGCAAGGTCTCAAATGGACCTGCTGGTAAAGGGGTCTTACCTGGTTCACAGGGCAAGCCTTTACCTGGATTATGCTGCTGGCAAATCAGACATCACTGGCTGACACGCTGGGCCAAGTCCAGAAGTTTTGGATGCCACCAGGTGTCTAAAAGCATATCATTTCCAGCCTTGGCACCACAATGAGTTGCAAAGTGTACACATTCAATAATCCATAACGCAAGTTCATCAGACATGCAAGTCTGGCCTGCAGGCGTAACCCATAAGCTAGTGACAGGATCAAACACACAGCCCTGGTCCTGCCACAGCTGTTTTACCTGTGCAGGAGCATCCTCCTGTATTTAAAGTACTTCCTGGATGGTTGGCATTCCTTTTTCCGGGGGAGACTGATTCCTACTGGAATTTTTAGTCTGCTTCATCATTCGGGGCACAACAACCTGGTTAGTCCAAGAAGCTTTTTTTAGCGGCACCATCCTCAAGGCGATTGCCGATATCTATAGGGCTCTGGCCTGATGTGTGGGCACGAACTTTAATAACTGCAAGCTGACTGGGCAATTGGATTGCCTGTAAAAGGTTGGAAACTAACCTGGTGTGAAATAACTGATCCTGCTGAGGTCAGGAAGCCTCGATTTTTCCACAATTGCCCATAATCGTGAACGACTCCGAAAGCATACTGTAAATCAGTGTAAATATTTTACCTTATTACAGACACTAAGATTATTGTCAGATAATTTAAAATATGGAAATGTTAGACATTTATCCTCTTTGGTTCTACAGATCATAACAGCATTCTTACTAGCATTATATTTAATGTCATGTTCCACACCATACACAGAACATATAGTATGGAGCTGCTGGAGACCAACGCTAGATGGACTAAAGATCACAAGATCATCTGCATACATAATATGGTTCAGTAAAATATTACCAATCACGCACCCAGTGTTACAGGCCTTCAATTGTTTAGACAGATCATCAATATATAAATTAAAAAGGTCTGGGGACAAAATTCCCCCTTGTCTAACACCATTGGTATCCCCAAATGGATAAGTCCCATTAGGGTATTTTTACCCTTACACTTCCTTAGTTCTATCCATACTGACTCCACATCTCCTGTTTCAATGTCACCCTTGCAAGGGACTGAATTTCATTCCTCACCAACAGAGCAACCCCACCCCCTCTGCCCACCTGTCTGTCTATTCTATAGGAGATATATCCTTGAATATTCAGTTCCCATCACCAGGCCTCTTGCAGCCATGTCTCTGTAATTCCTACAACAAGCCGTGCGCATGAGTTTAGTTTTACATTTAGAGATGCAGAATGGAAACAGGCCCTTCAGTGCACCAAGTCTGCGAAGGATATTTAAAATAAAAGGGCTGTTTAAAGTTCAACAGCTGAAACTTTTTATAAAAATCGAATTGGAAGGAAATGTGAAGAATCATAATGAAAATGTTCCCAAGAGCTGGCATCATTCCGGGGGAGCACATGGTAATTTTGATAACCAATTCGACAGAGATATTTGGGTCTCCAATTCATGGTTCAAAGATGCAAAAAGTTGGGTCTTCAAGTGAAGCTTTGACTAAGTCAAACCCTATTTTAAAAGAATTTTAAATTAAAAGGAGTCTGCAGATGCTGTAAACGAGTTCACGTGGAAGAATAAGCAACGGTTAAACAAGCCAATTTATTCCATTTGAAGTGAAAATGCAATTTGTCCAATTTAAACAAGTTTGCCTGACCCATGGATATTTGCCCAGCCTCAAAGATTCACGTTTTCTCACCCCATCAACAAAAAAAGCATGATTAGTTCAAAACGGAATAGATTATTCTACAGAGGCATCGTTTAAGATGCCTATTTCCTTCGCTCCATAGATGCTGCTGCACCCGCTGAGTTTCTCCAGCATTTTTGTGTACCATCGTTTAAGACTCCGCTGAATCCAACATTCCTAAAGCACTATCATAATTAACTTGTTTAAGAAAGAACTGCACATGCTGGAAAAATCGAAGGTTGACAAAAATGCTGGAGAAACTCAGCGGATGAGGAAGTGTGCATCTAGACGCCGCCTCACCTGCTGAGTTTCTCCAGCATTTTTGTCTACCATAATTAACTCACTCCCTTCACCCAGGAGGTGGTTATATGGAACAAGCTGCCAGAGGAGGTAGTGCAGGCTGGTACAATGGCATTTAGAAGACATTTGGACAGGACTATTTGGACTAATTGTGTTTCTCTAATATACACGGAACTTTTTTTGCTGTTTAATAAGGGTTTTACAGTGCAATATGTTACACTACTGTTGTGCTGCTACGTAACCCACTCCATGACACACTGAGGAGCACCTTCAGCAACAGACTGGTTCCACCAAGATGCAGCACAGAACGCCACAGGAGATCCTGCTCCCCTATGGCTATCAAACTGTACAACTCCACCCCCTTCTGTCATGGGGTAGACTGACTAACCCCCTCCCCCTCCCCAATCTTTGCACATCCGCAATCCTTTCCACTCATCACTTTAATTTCATGTTTCATGTCTAGTTTAGTTTAGTTTAGTTTAGAGATACAGCGCAGAAACAGGCCCTTCGGCCCACCGGGTCCGTGGCAACCAGCGATCCCCGCACATTAACACTAACCAGCGATCATCCCGTACACTAGCACTACTCCACACACTAGGGACATTTACAATGTTACCAAAGCCAATTAACCTACAATCCTGTACATCTTTGGTGTGTGGGAGAAAACCGAAGATCTCAGAGAAAACCCACGCAGGTCATGGGGAGAACGTACAAACTCCGTATAGACAGCACCCGTAATCGGGATCGAACCTGGGTCTCCGGCGTGCATTTGCTGTAAGGCAGCAACACTACCGCTGCGCCACCATGACCGTCTTTATCTTGTATTGTATGACTGTTGGCAGAACAATTTCCCTCCTTGGATAGATAAAGTTCTATCCTATCGTAAGTCAGCATTTAATAGTTCAGTTTGTGACATATGACAATAAAACACTCTTGACAGGTACATGGATAGGATAGGTATGGAGAGATATAGAACAAATGCAGGCAGGAGGAACTAGTGTAGATGGGGCATCTTGGTCAATGTGGGCAAGACAAAATGTGCAGGAACAGCAGATGCAGGTTTCCACTGAAGATAGACACAAAATGCTGGAGTAACTCAGCAGGACAGGCAGATTACAACTCAGCGATATGAATATTGATTTCTCCAACTTCAAGTAACCCTTGCCTTCCCTCTCTCTCCACCCATCCCCAACCCTAGTTAGAAACATAGAAAATAGGTGCAGGAGTAGGCCATTCGGCCTTTCGAGCCTGCACCGCCATTCGATATGATCATGGCTGATCATCCAACTCAGTATCCCATCCCTGCCTTCTCTCCATATCCCCTGATCCCTTTAGCCACAAGGGCCACATCTAACTCCCTCTTAAATATAGCCAATGAACTGGCCTCAACTACCTTCTGTGGCAGAGAATTCCACAGATTCACCACTCTCTGTGTAAAAAATAATTTTCTCATCTCGGTCCTAAAAAACTTCCCTCTTATCCTTAAACTGTGACCCCCTAGGTCTGTACTTCCCCAATATCGGGAATAATCTTCCTGCATCTAGCTTGTCCAACCCCTTAAGAATTTTGTAAGTTTCTATAAGATCCCACCTTAATCTTCTGAATGCTAGCGTGTATAAGCCGAGTCTATCCAGTCTTTCTTCATATGAAAGTCCTGCCATCCCAGCAATCAGTCTGCTGAACCTTCTCTGTACACCCTCTATGGCAAGAACGTCTTTCCTCAGATTAGGAGACCAAAACTGTATGCAATACTCCAGGTGTGGTCTCACCAAGACCCTGTACAACTGCAATAGAACCTCCCAGCTCTTTTACTCAAATCATTTTGCTATGAATGCTAACATACCATTTGCTTTCTTCACTGCCTGCTGCACCTGCATTCCTACTTTCAATGACTGGTGTGCCATGACACCCAGGTCTCGTTGCATCTCCCCTTTTCCTAATCGGCCACCATTCTCCAACTAGCTTCATTGTCCTGTGAAACGTCACCTATCCATGTTCTACACAGATGCTGCCTGACCCGCTGAGTTACTCCAGCAATCTGTGAAACGTCATCTATCCATGTTCTTCACAGATGCTGCCTGACACGCTGAGTTACTCCAGTACTCTGTGAAACGTCACCTACCCATGTTCTCCACAGATGCTGCCTGACCCGCTGAGTTACTCCAGCACTCCGTGAAATGTCATCTATCCATGTTAAAACCATATAACCATATAACAATTACAGCACGGAAACACGCCATTTCGGCCCTTCTAGTCCGTGCCGAACACTTATTTTCCCCTAGTCCCATCTACCTGCACTCAGACCATAACCCTCCATTCCTTTCCCATCCATATACCTATCCAATTTATTTTTAAGTGATAAAATCGAACCTGCCTCCACCACTTCCACTGGAAGCTCATTCCGCACAGCTACCACTCTCTGAGTAAAGGAGTTCCCCCTCATGTTACCCCTAATCTTCTGTTCCTTAATTCTCAAGTCATGTCCTCTTGTTTGAATCTTCCCTACTCTCAATGGGAAAAGCTTATCCACGTCAACTCTGTCTATCCCTCTCATCATTTAAAGACCTCTATCAATTCCCCTTAACGTTCTGCATTCCAAAGAATAAAGACCTAACTTGTTCGACCTTTCTCTGTAACTTAGTTGTTGAAACTCAGGCAACATTCTAGTAAACCTCCTCTGTACTCCCTCTATTTTGTTGACATCCTTCCAATAATTAGCCGACCAATCAGATCCTGTTGATCCAGATGCTTATATATATTATCTCTAAGTATCCTTTCCATTAATTTGCCCACCACTGACGTCAAACTAACAGGTCTATAATTGCTAGGTTTACTCTTAGAACCCTTTTAATACAATGGAACAACATGCGCAGTACGCCAATCCTCCGGCACTATTCCCGTTTCTAATGGCATTTGAAATATTTCTTTCATAGCCCCTGCTATTTCTACACTAACTTCCCTCAAGACTTATCCACTTTTATATATTTTTTAAAGTGTCAGTACTTCCTCTTCTTTTAATCTCATAGTTTCCATAGCTTTTCTACTTGTTTCCCTTACCTCACATAATTCAATATCCTTCTCCAGAGATGTTCTCCAGAGATGCTCCCTAACATTTGTCATTTCAGGTCAGGACCCTTCCGGTTTGAGTGGGCCAGTGGAGTAGAGAAGCCAAGGCAGTTGTTGCACCAACAGTGGATATAAAAAGGTCCAGAGAGGGTAGAAGGGTGGGTAGGGGGAGAGGCGGGATGTTGAAGACTGGAGACAGGATTGTCACTGGATGGATAGGATTCTCTCCCATAAAGAAAAGCTCAGAGGTGGCAGTAGAGCCCTACGTCCCTATGTTCCCAATGTAGGGGGTCCAGAACCAGGGGGTCACAGTTTCAGAATAAGACTCGCTGAGTCACTCCACCTTTTATCTTGGTCTATTAATGGATTCAAATCTACCTTAGATCTCCTTTTATCATCCTGCTTGGCACTCTCCACCGGCATTTTTGATACAGGTTCCTTTGTTTCTAAATACGTAGAGTGAATTTTAAAGCTCTGATCTGTTCAATATCTCGCAAAGTGTGAACCCACTTCAAGTTGATGGATGGAATGGAGCCCGTCCGTCTCTCGTGGTTACGGATGCAGTTCATTGTGATGTCGCCGGCCAGGCACATTATGAGGTCACCTCTGATTATGAGTAGTTTCTGGGGATTGGAGGGTAGCAAACGTAACCCCACTTTTTAAGAAAGGAGGGAGAGAGAAAACGGGGAATTACAGACCAGTTACTCTAACATCGGTAGTGGGGAAACTGCTAGAGTCACTTATTAAAGATGGGATAGCAGCACATTTGGAAAGTGGTGAAATCATTGGACAAAGTCAGCATGGATTTACGAAAGGTAAATCGTGTCTGACGAATCTTATAGAATTTTTCGAGGATGTAACTAGTAGAGTGGATAGGGGAGAACCAGTGGATGTGTTGTATCTGGACTTTCAGAAGGCTTTCGACAAGGTACCACATAAAAGATTAGGGTACAAACTTAAATCACACGGTATTGGGTGTTCAGTATTGATGTGGATAGAGAACTGGCTGGCAAACAGGAAGCAAAGAGCAGGAGTAAACGGGTCCTTTTCACAATGGCAGGCAGTGACTAGTGGGGTACCGCAAGGCTCAGTGCTGGGACCCCAGCTATTTACAATTTATATTAATGATCTGGACGAGGGAATTGAAAGCAACATCTCCAAGTTTGCGGATGACACTAAGCTGGGGGGCAGTGTTAGCTGTGAGGAGGATGCTAGGAGACTGCAGGGTGACTTGGATAGGCTGGGTGAGTGGGCAGATGTTTGGCAGATGCAGTATAATGTGGATAAGTGTGAGGTTATCCACTTTGGTGGCAAAAACGGGAAGGCAGACTATTATCTAAATGGTGGCCGATTGGGAAATGGGGAGATGCAGCGAGACCTGGGTGTCATGGTACACCAGTCATTGAAAGTAGGCATGCAGGTACAGCAGGCAGTGAAGAAAGCGAATGGTATGTTGGCCTTCATAGCAAGAGGATTTGAGTATAGGAGCAGGGAGGTTCTACTGCAGTTGTACAGGGTCTTGGTGAGACCACACCTGGAGTATTGCGTACAGTTTTGGTCTCCAAATCTGAGGAAGGACATTATAGCCATAGAGGGAGTGCAGAGAAGGTTCACCAGACTGATTCCTGGGATGTCAGGACTTTCATATGAAGAAAGACTGGATAGACTTGGCTTATACTCGCTATAATTTAGGAGATTGAAAGGGGATGTTATAGAAACGTACAAAATTCTTATGGGGTTGGACAGGCTAGATGCAGGAAGATTGTTCCCGATGTTGGGGAAGTCCAGGACAAGGGGTCACAGCTTAAGGATAAGGGGGAAATCCTTTAGGACCGAGATGAGGAAAAACTTTTTTCACACAGAGAGTGGTGAATCTCTGGAACTCTCTGCCACAGAGGGTAGATGAGGCCAGTTCATTGGCTATATTTAAGAGGGAGTTAGATGTGGCCCTTGTGGCTAAGGGGATCAGGGGGTATGGAGAGAAGGCAGGTACGGGATACTGAGTTGGATGATCAGCCATGACCATATTGAATGGCGGTGCATGCTCGAAGGGCCGAATGGCCTACTCCTGCACCTATTTTCTATGTATCTATGTATCTATGATGGTTTACAAACTTGCGATCTTATGAATGGAAGGCCGGCCCAGAAGGGAATAAACCACTTCACCATATGACCACAGGTCACAGTGGTTATAACCAACTGGACTCAAGTGGTAGATACAAGGAACTCAGTTCAATTGAGTTTATTGTCACGTGTACGGAGAAATGCTTTTTGTCGCATGTGAAAAACAATTAGCAGAAAGACATTGCATGATTACAATCGAGCCATTTGCAATGTATAGATACATGGTAAAGGAATAACGTTTAGTGCAAGGTAAAGCCAGCAAGGATAGTCCGAGGGTCACCAATGAGGTAGATAGTAGTTCAGAACTGCTCTCTGGTTGTGGTAGGATGATTTAGTTGCCTGGTAACAGCTGGGAAGAAACTGTCCCTGAATCTGGAGGTGTGCGTTTTCACACTCCTGTACCTTTCCTAATTTGCAGAAGGACATTCTTACTATTGAGGGAGTGCAGCGTAAGTTCACCAGGTCAATATCTGGGGTGGCGAGACTTACGTATGATGAAAGCATGGGTAGACTGGGCTTGAATTCGCTGGAAATGAGAAGGATGAGAGGGTATCTTATGAAAACATATAACATTCTTAAAGGAGTTAAGGCTAGATGCAGGAACAATGTTCCCGATGTTCGGGGAGTCCAGAACCAGGGGTCACAGTTTAAGAATAACGGGTTAGGCCATTTAGGGCTCAGAAGAGGGAAAACATTTTCACGCAGAAAATCTGTAGAATTCTGCCACAGAAGGCAGTGGAGGGCAATTCACTGGATGTTTTCAAGTGAGTGTTGGATGTGGCTCTTTGGGCTAACAGAATCAAGGGATATGGGGAGATAGCAGGAATGGGGTATTGATTTTGGATGATCAGCCAAAATCATATTGAAATGCGGTGCTGGCTCGAAGGGCCGAATGGCCTACTCCTGCTCCTATTTTCTATGTTTCTACGTCATGGTGAGTCCAACACTTGTTGACGTCTGGTCCTGAAGACGGGTCCTGAACCAAAACGTCACCCACTCATGTTCTCCAGAGATGCTGCTCAACCCGCTGAGTTACTCCAGCACAAACAATATTAAATCTCAAGTGTTTTCATTTCGAGATACAGTGTGGCAACGGGCCCTTTGGCCCACCGAGTCCACGCCGACCAGTATTCACCTCTACACCCTCACTATCCTACACACTGGGGACTTTTTACCAAAGACAATTAACCTACAAACCTGCACGTCTTTGGAGTGTGGGAGGAAACCGGAGCATCCGTAGAAAACCCACGCTGGTCACGAGGGGAACATACAAACTCTGTACAGACAGCACCTGGGTCTCCGGCACAGTGAGGCAGCAACTCTACCGCTGAGCCACACTTTAAAAACAGAATATTTTTGCCATTTGCCAAATGAGAGTTGTCCATAGTCAAAGTGTGTGTAGTTTGTTCCTGGCACGAAAATACTTCTGCTTTATCAGTTTCACGCTTAACTCCATAAACCTAAAGACTCCATTGTTGGAATGCAATTCAATATTTGACAAATCTGAACACCTTAACAGACAGATATAAAGCGCACAGAGGGATTACTGGAGTACATTTTCCCTTTGTAGTCCCTGAGAAATCAATGGCTGTGGCAGAGGGTTTTTCTGATGTTCTAAGCCATGCCAATCCAGATATGATTGAATGACGGAGAGGACTTGATGTACCAAATGGAGAAGGAACATCTCATTGGGTTTTAAAGTTTGCAGAGGGCTGACATACAACTTCCTTAGCATCAAGTGAATTGATCAGCATGGTGGCGCAGCGATAGACTAAGAGTTGCTGCCTTACAGTGCCAGAGACCCGGGTTCGATCCTGTCTACGTGTGCGTGTAGTTTGTACGTTCTCCCTGTGACCCACGTGGGATTCCTTCCGGTGCTCTGGTTTCCTCCCACATTCTAGAGATGTGCCGGTGTGTAGGTTAATTGACGTCTGTAAATTGCCCCTAGTGTGAAGGATATAGGACTAGTGTACAGGTGATCGTTGGTTGGCGTGGGCTCGGTGGGCAGAAGGGCCTGTTTTCACACCATCTCTCTAAAACAAACTATTGCCGTTACTTCGTTGGTCTCAGTTTAACATTGCTTGTGAAAGTCAGCAAAGTACAAGATTCTTTCTATAGCCCGCAGACCAGTGAGCCCATGTGTTCATATCTTTAACCAGACAGTCAGAACTTTTTTTGTTTAGTTTAGAGATACAGCACAGAATCAGGCCCTTCAGCCCACCACGTCCACATCAACAAGCGATACCCGTGCAGTAAACTACCCCACGCACACTAGGGACAATTTACATTTATACCAAATTAACCTACTCTCTAGACTGACATCTTCAACCTGTCACATGCCCAAGCAGTTGTCCCCACGTGCCTTAAAACCACCTCCCTCGTGCCGGTGCCAAAACACTCCACTGCGGCGAGCCTCAACGACTTCTGCCCAGTTGCACTTACTCCCATCATCACTAAGTGCTTCGAGAGGCTGGTCCTGGCACACCTCAAAGGCTGCCTACCTCCCACACTGGATCCCTATCAGTTCGCCTACCGCAAGAACAGGAGTACGGAGGATGCCATCTCAACGGCACTTCACTCCGCCCTCTCCCACCTCGACAACAGAGACACCTACGTGAGAATGCTGTTCATCTCAGCATTAAACATCATTATCCCCTCAAAACTGATGACCAAACTCAGCGACCTGGGCATCGACCCCTCCCTCTGCAACTGGATACTGGACTTTCTAACCAACAGACCCCAGTCTGTTATGTGAGACAACCACACCTCTTCAACCCTCACCCTGAACACCGGCGTTCCACAGGGCTGTGTGCTGAGCCCCCTCCTCTACTCCCACTTCACCTACGACTGCACACCTGTACATGGTACTAACACCATCATCAAGTATGCAGATGATACAACAGTGATTGGCCTCATCAGCAACAATGATGAGTCGGCCTATAGGGAGGAGGTCCAGCTCCTAGCAGCATGGTGCGCTGACAACAACCTGGCCTGTAACTACAAGAAGACCAAGGAGCTCATTGTGGACTACAGAAGGTCTAGGGGCGGCACGCACACCCCCATCCACATTAACGGGACGGAGGTGGAACGTGTTTCCAGCTTCAGGTTTCTGGGGGTCAACATCTCTGATGACCTCTCTTGGACCCACAATACCTCAACACTGGTTAAGAAGGCTCACCAGCTTCTCTTCTTCCTGAGGAGACAAAAGAAGGTCCATCTGTCTCCTCAGATGCTGGTGAACATCTACCGCTGCACCATCGAGAGCATCCTTACCAACTGTATCACAGGTTGGTATGGCAACTGTCTCCGACCGGAAAGCACTGCAGAGGGTGGTGAAAACTGCCCAACGCATCACCGGTTCCTCACTCCCCTCCATTGAGTCTGTCCAACGCAAGCATTGGCTGCGAAGGGCGCGCAGCATCATCAAGGACTGCTCTCACCCCAGCCACATACTGTTTATCCTCCTCCCATCCGGGAGGCGCTACAGGTCTCTCCGTTGCCAGATCAGCAGGTTCAGGAACAGCTTCTTCCCTGCGGCTGTTACACAACTTAACTCTGTACCTTGGGGATTGCCAGTCACCCATCCCGGACACTCCT
>JAXLNO010002498.1:0-60444 GCA_038087875.1 Malacoraja senta | reverse complement strand
TTTCCAGATGCAGCATGAGGTGCGAAACGTTTGCAACATTTTCTATTTATCACTCTAAAGTCTAAATAATTTTAAACAAATCTACATATCAAGACTGGTGTTACAAAATTATGAAAATACATTTTGGTTGTTTTTGGTTATTATCATTTTGAATTCGATTGAGTTAGAAATAAACTACTTCCTAGTTGCCCAAAGTGAAACTAGATGTATAAGAAAGAACTGCTGATGCTGGTTTAAATCGAAGGTAGACACAAAATGCTTAAGTAACTCTGCGGGTGAGGCAGCATCTCTGGAGAAAATGAATGGGCGACGTTTCGGGTCGAGAGGAAGGGTCTCTACGCGAAACGTCGCCCATTCCTTTTCTCCAGAGATGCTGTCTCACCCGCTGAGTTACTCCAGCATTTTGTGAAACTAGATGTCACAAGCTTAGCACCACTGAAACAAAAATCGTCAGCGCACCATAATTAAGGCATCCTCAACATTTCTACACATGTGAGTCAGCAGTGTTGATATCTGGTAAGTGTGCTAAAAGCTGACACAAACTGTTCAAAATTCAAATCGAACTGACAAATTTACCACGTAAACACGCCACAACTCATCTATATACGATTCATTGCGCCATTCAAAACGTTAGACTGACAGGTCCAAAATCTATCTCAGGAACATACGATTGACTAATCTTTAGCTTTTTAAAATAAATATTGAGATAACAGTATGATAACGTTTTACGTAAAATTAACAATCATAATTCCATCATAATAATCCGACCCACGAGTCATCTGTGTTTTCCTCCCTAGACTTGTTATTTGTTTTAAAGTGATTGCGTATGCAAAATATCCGTTTTGATAAAATGACAGATTTCCCACTTCACAAATGTTTCCTGACATGTTGAATTTCCCCCCTGAATTTTCTCGCACACATCGGCGGCCCCTTTCCTACAAGTCAGATATCCTCCATACCACAAATGAAAAATAAACTCCTTGCAAGTTAATGCTATTTAGACCACACAAGAAAAAATAAAGTTAATAAAATGTGCGCAAAAGCAAGATACTGCAGACGGTAAAATAAATACAGAAAATGTTGGAAATACAGACAACTTGTCACATCTGAAACATTTCTGCCTCCACAGATGCTGTCCACTCTCCCGAGCATTTCCTGTTTTCAATGAAGGGTAAAGGCCTGTGAATAAACCGGAACCAGTCAGCAGTTCTCTTCTCAAACAGTTTTTCAAAGAAATCTTGTTCCCAGACTTCGTTGTGTGAAGCTATGTTTCCTTTGAGTTACGTCTGATAATAGCAGGTGAAAGAATGCAGCTGGAACTACCGAGCCACCCAGCACCACTGCACGCCGTGGGAACGCCGTGAGACTACAACTCCCAGAATGCTTTGAGGTACAGTGTAACGCGCTGCGCGTCTGGTTTGCGACATGACGTATATGACGTAGATTGCCGTGCTTGGTTGGTGCGCAGAAGCGGCCGGTGAGAGTGTTGATATTTACTGGTAATCAGGATCCTGCTGAAGTACTTCTGCCCGGCACTGAGATGTCCGATCAGGTGGGGGCTTGCTGTCTCTTTGAACAAATGTTGGGTTGACTAATTCCGTTGTGTTTCGTCGACGAGTATGAGGTTAGGATCCAAACGCGGGGTTCAAATGGTGGCGGAAGGGAAGGAAGCCGAGTGAGGGATTGAGCGCGCACCTCATAGATCGGGGACGCGCCCTGCATGGGTCTAAATTGGGGGCACAATGTTCTTTTTATTTAAAAAGTGCAACTTTCAGTAGTTTTGTAATGTTAGGAATGTTACGCTGTGTAGCAATGGGAGCTGGAGCTGGATTGCAACTCCATTTTGACTGATACTGTTTGCCATCAAAGTACGTTGGTTTTGAATCTTTGATGGAGTTTTTACGAGCACAAAATAAGATATTTATAAATCCCACATTCAGTCTATATTGCACGTTATCAAGTTAAATACACAGTATACAGAAGTCCTTGGATATAAACCAACAAAAAAACTCGTTTTTTAAATAAGATTTATTATGTCACTTCCATATTATTGTTCTCAAAATCAGATTATCAATTTGTGCTCAATGGTGTTTAAATTACTAAAATACGGTGCAAGTTTGAATAGGTTTGATATGTTTTAGTGAATTACTGAAAGTGTAAGATTTTGGTGTTCTGAATAGTAAGTGCTTACATGAACTACTCAAATAATTATTTTTGAACAAATGCCATCAGTATATTTTTGCATCTTCCGCATTGACTGTAAAGGTAAAATACACATTGTTTGTGGCTTACCTGTCAACATTAGGGACTTGTGTAGAAAGGAACTGCAGATGCTGGTTTAAACCAAACATGGACACAAAATGCTGGAATAACAACAGGACAGGCAGCATCTCTGGAGAGTAAGAATGGGTGACGTTTCGGGTCGAGACCCTTATTCAGACTGATCAGTCTGTTACTCCAGCATTTTGTGTCTAACATTAGTGACTTTGTCATTACTGATATTTAGTTTATTCTGATTACAACGTTTATCCAATGAGTGGTTAAAATGAAAAATTTGAAATGGAACAAGCACTACATGTGATTTTGCATAAAACAAAATATATTAATCTGAAATGATATTTTAACATGATCACAGTGCAGAATAGATCAAGTAGTGTCTGTGGAAATTGAATAAATGTCTTGTATATAACTTTTAGTCAGGATTGTGGAAAATTCTGGAAGAATTTTTTAATGGAATTTCAGGGTGAAATTCAGCAATGGAAAATGTAATGAAGCATAGATTGGTTCAGAGGAAGTCTAAATATTAATAGCAGAATTATTCGACTGCCCTGACTGCGGGAGAAAAGGAGGGAAGAAGATAATACGTTATTGCCTTCCATCACTGCGCTGTGGTGGATGTTTATATTAATATTTATGTAGTGCGTCTTGTTGCTTTTTTGGTATGACTGTATGCAAATCAAATTCCTTGTACGTTTTTACATGCTTGGCTAATAAATTAATTACAATTAGAATTACAATAAATCTACTCATTGTTACCTCTGGAAAGTTGTATTGAGAAATGAAACGCTATTCCCCAAGTTTACATTTAGCTCCATTTGGAAGAGTAGGGATCTGAGAATCAAGAGGTTGAGGTGAAGTGGAACAATGAATAAAAATGTCAGATGACTGGAGCCATGCATGTGACCTCAACAGAGTTGCTTTGCAAAACAATAAATTATTCTGCATAGTTTTATTGTAGAAGATGTAGAATTGATCAAATGGAAAGTTTCCGCAGGCAATATGTAGAGGACCCTAGGGCAAAGCTTTTGGGACCAATGATCTATTAGATTTTAAATGGTTATGGATAAGGACAGGGCAGCCCCACATGTGAACGTTCTGAATTGGGGCAAGGCCAGCTTTGATGGTATGAGACAGGAACTTGCTAAATTTGATTAGAGTCGGTTGTTTGCGGGCAAAGTGATGTCAGGAAAGTGGGATGCTTTTAAAATATGATGGTTGGAGTTCAAGGCTGCATGTTCCTGTTCGAGTGAAGGGCAAGGCAGGTAGGAAGCTGAGGTGACAACATAAATTGAGGCTCTGTTCCGGAAAAGGCAGGAGGCCTGAGCCAGGTAGAGGCAGCTGGGATTGTGTATCCTTGGAAGAGTTCAGGGGACTGAGAAATCAGGGAGGCAGAAAAGGTGGCCGGAGATAGCTCTGACAGATAAGATTATATAGCATTGAAATATATTTTGTGTACTTTAAGGGAAATAGAATAACTAGAGAGCGAATAGGGCCCCTTAGAAATCAAACCTATGTGTAGGATTGCAGGAGGTGGGCAAGGACCTCAATGAGTATTTCTCCTCAGTTTACTGTGGAGAAAGACATGAAGGTTAGGGAACTTGAGACAGTTAATGGATTTGTCTTGAGGCTAACGGTCGAGGAGGTGCGAGACGTCATAAGGCGTATTAAGGCAGATAAATAACTTGGGCCTGATTAGTCATCGGAGGACATTTTGGGAAGCTAGTGAAGAAATTGGAGGAGCCCTAGTTGAGGTGTATGAATCGTCGTTGGACACAAGTGAGGTACCAGATGACTAGATAGTGGCTAATGTTGTGCTACTATTTAAGAACGGCTTCAAGGAAAAGCCTGGGAACTTTTAAGCAGCGAGGCTAACATCTGATAGGTACATTACTAGAGAGGATTCTCAAGTCTAAGATGTATATGCATTTGGATAGACAGGGACTGATTAGGGAGAGCCAGCATGCTTTTGTGCATGGGAGATCATGTCTTACGAATTTGATTGAGTTTTGTGAAGAAGTAACCAAGAAGGTTGATGAGGCCAAGGTCGTAGATGTTGTCGATATGGACCTCATCAAGGTGTTTGATAAGATTGTACATTGTGGGGTGCTCTGGAAGATCAGGTCGCATAGGATTCGGGGAGAGCCAACTAACTGAATTCATAATTGGCTTCATAGAAGCCAGCAGAGGTGATGGTTATGTAGGAAAGAACTGCAGATGCTGGTTCAAATCGAATGTCGACACAAAATGCTGGAGTAACTCAGCAGGACAGGCAGCATCTCTGGAGAGAAGGAGTGGGTGACGTTTCGGGTCGAGACCCTTCTTCAGACTGATGTCGGGGGAATGGGTGGGACAGATATAGAATGTAGTCGGAGACAGTAAGACTGGTGGGAGAGCTGGGAAGGGGAGGGGATGGAGAGAGAGGGAAAGCAAGGGCTATTTGAAAGAGAAGTAAATGTTCATACCGCTGGGGTGTAAGCTAACCAAGTGAAATATGAGGTGCTGTTCCTCCAATTTGCGCTGGGCCTCACTCTGAGGAGGCCCAGCATAGAAAGGTCAGATTGGGAATGGGAAGGGGAGTTAAAGTGCTGAGCAAACGGGAGATGATGTTGGTTAAGGTGGACTGAACTGAGTTGTTCAGCGAAACGATCGCCAAGCCTGCGCTTGGTCTCACCGATGTACAGGAGTTGACACCTGGAACAGCAGATACAGTAGATGAGGTTGGAAGAGATGCAAGTGAACCTCTGCCTCACCTCAGGGTCCTTGGATGGAGTCGAGGAGGGAGATAAAGGGACAGGTGTTGCATTTCCTGCGGTCGCAGGGGAAAGTACCTGGGGTGGGGGTGGTTTGGGTTGGAAGGGATGAGTTAACCAGGGAGTTGTGGAGGGAACGGTCTCTGTGGAAAGCAGAAAGGGGTGGAGATGGGAAGATGTGGCCAGTAGTGGCGAAAATGTTGGAGAATTATATGCTGTATGCGACGGCTGATGGGGTGGAAGGTGTGGACAATGGGGACTCTGTCATTGTTACAAATGGGGGGAGGGGGAGCAAGAGCGGAGCTGCGGGATATCGAGGAGACCCCAGTGAGAGTCTCATCTTTAATGGAAGAGGGAAATCCCCTTTTCCTAAAGAATGAGGATATCTCCGATGCCCTGGTATGAAAAACCTCATCCTGGGCGCATGTGCGGTGTAGACGGAGGAATTGGGAGTAGGGGATAGAGTCTTTACAAGAAGCAGGGTGGGAAGAAGTGTAGTCTAGATAGCTATGGGAGTCAGTCGGTTTGTAGTAGATGTCGGTCAATAGTCTGTTTCCTGTGATGGAGACGGTGAGATCTAGAAACGGTAGGGAGATGTCGGAGATGGTCCAAGTGAATTTGAGTGCTGGATGGAAATTGGTCGTGAAGTTAATGAAGTCGGTGAGTTCTGCATGGGTGCAGGATATAGCACCAATGTAGTCATCAGTGTAGCAGAGGTAGAGTTCGGGGATAGGGCCAGTGTACGCCTGGAACAGTGATTGTTCGACGTACCCTACAAAGAGGCAGGCATAGCGAAGGCCCATGCGAGTGCCCATAGCTACGCCTTGGATTTGGAGGAAGTGGGGGGAGTCGACGAAGAAGTTGTTGAGAGTAAGGACCAGCACTGCAGGTGGAGGAGAGTATTAGTGGACGGAAATTGGCTGGTTCTGCGGTCGAGGACATGGAGGACTTTACGATCTTCCTGGTGGGGGATGGAGTTGTAGAGTAAAGATGAGGGAGTGGGGACCTGGAAAACAAAAGTCATTTTGGACTGGAGGTCTGTGACAAGTGGTGTGTATTAGATCGGTGCTGGGCCCATTGCATGTTTGTGAATTATATTAACAATTTGGATGAAAATGTACAAGGCATGATTAGTAAGTTTGCAGATGACACTGAAGTAAGTGATACTGTAGACAGAGGATGGTTATCAAAAATTACAGCAGGATCTTGATCAAATGGCTGAGGAATGACTAATGGAGTTTAATGTCGATAAATGTGAGCTATTGCATTTTGACAAGTTAATGCGTGGAATGCTTCTCAGGGAACGGTATGGCCTTGGAGTGTTGTTCCCCGAAAGTGATGTCACAGAAGGAGGGGGGCAATAAAGGCATTTGGTACATTGGCCTTCATCTGTCAGGGTATTGTGTTGGGGCATTATGTTGAGGTTGAACAAGACATTGGTGAGGTCACATTTGAAGTACTGTTTTTTTTTTCACCTTGCTATAAAGAGTGCAGAGAAGAATGAAAGAGTGCAGAGAAGATTTACGAGGATGTTGCCAGGTGTCAAGGACCTGAGCTATAGGGAATGGTTGAGCAGGCTAGGACTTTATTACTGGTGTGCAGCAGGTGGAGGGTGGGGAGGGGGAGATATAGAGGTGTATAAAATGATGTAATGTACTGTGAAGATGGACTGGATGGGTGGAAGTGACGAGCCTGTGATGGAATGGGCAGTGTTTTCTCATCTCTGCAGGTTCAGGCAGTCAAGAGCAGTGGGGTTGCCACAACAGGCTAAAATTCATCCTGTCAAAATACTTCCTTTAGTGCATCTGCAGAGGTTTCAGGAAATCTTTGTGGACATTGGAAATGACAGATGCCTAATAAAGTAAATATATTGATGCACTTTCTTGTTCACTGTATCAGTGTGAAAGGACCAGGTTAGGTTGCTGATGATATAAATGCCAAGGAACGTGAAACTGTTGACCATCTCTACAGCTGCTTCATTAATGGGGATGGGATTGTGTTTTCCACCGTGCAGCTTCCCCAGATCAACCCAACGGTTAAATAAATGGTTAAAAGCATTATGGGTTTGGTTGCTGTTCTGACGCCATGACACAAGGTTCTCGATCTCTTTCCTATACTCCATGTCATTGTTGTTGATCCAACTGACGGCAATGGTCAGGCAGTTATGAACTGAAATATCAAGTTTGACTGTGTGCTTGGCACATAATCGTGGGTATCTGTGGACTAGAGCAAGGAATTGAGTACCGTGAGGAGCACCAGTGTTGTGGGTCAGGGTAGAGAGATGCTGTGATAATTTTAACAAACGGGTCTGCCGGTCAGGAAGTTCGGAAGCCAATTGCAGATGGAGGCCCTAAGTCCAACGTCCAGAAGTTTGGAAATTGGCTTACTTGATATTATGGTGTTGACTGCAGCTCAGCCTTCAACAACCAGCATCCTGACATAGATATTCTTATTATAAAAGTGATCTAGAGCTGAATGTAGTGCAAGCGAGATGATATCCTCTGTAGGTATTTTTTTACATGTAAGCAAATTGTAAGTGGTCGAGATTTTTATTCCAAATATGAAATGAAGAGCTGAAATAGACAGAGGAGGTAAAAATAACTGCTCTCGATAACAAGACTGTTTTTGAACAAGCAAGTTATTAAAGTTATTGTAAATGAAAGGAAAAGACTTTAATAGCTGAATTCATACCTTGCACAAATTAAGATGATTGTAACAACAAGAGACTGGCCTTTGTTTTATTTTGCTTACGATGATTGTAATTCTTGGAGGCTGATCATGTCAGCCTTAGGATTTTGTTGCAGGAGTTTTTCAGGCCAGAGTGCGACACCCACCTGTGCTTGGCTGATTTATTAAAAACTTTCCTTCCAATGTTTAATTGTCACTTGTACTGACATACAGTGAAAAGCTTTTGTTGCGTGTTAACCAGCCAGCAGAAAGACAAAACATGATTACAATCAATCCATTTACAGTGTATAGATACATGATAAGGAAATAACATTTAGTGTAAGGTAAAGCCAGCAAAGTCCGATCAAGGATAGTCCGAGTGTCATGAAAGACGTAGATAGTAGTTTAGCTCTGCTCTCTGGTTGCGGTAGGATGATGCAGTTGCCTGATAAAAGCTGGGAAGAATATGTCCCTGAATCTGATGGTGTCCCTGAATCTGATGATGGTCACACTTCTATACTTTATGCCTGATGGGAGAAGGTATAGAAATTTGAAAACGCACTCCAGATTCCTCAGTCTGAAGAAGGGTCTGGACACGAAACGTCACCCATTCCTTCTCTCCAGAAATGCTGCCTGTCCTGCTGAGTTACTCCAGCATTTTGTGTCTTTCACCAGTTTCTTCCTGCTCAATCCACTCTGCTTGCTTTGCCACTTAGGTTTTGGTTTATTATTTGTCTGCCTTCTACTGAATTGCCTAATAGAACTTTAAAATTTGAATACTCGCTTCATTCTTGAAAAATTCCTTTATTCTGTGAAGCTGAAGCCGCCCGCCCCCTAACTGACCCATGCATAATGACATTTGTTACTTGTCAGTCTGAATTTCTGCTTTTCTTTGCTATTCTCTGCCTTCACCAAAACGACCCGGAGCGGGGCCTTACATCGCCCGGCGCGGCTTTAACAGCCGCGGGATTTATCATTACCTGCCAGGGGCTCCAACATCAAGACCCGGATGCAGGGTCTTGCATTGCCCGGCGGGGCCTTAACAGCCGCGGGACTTACCATCGCCCTCCGGGAGCTTTAACATCGGGAGAAGAATAAAGTACAGGGGAGAAACAAGACTTTGCCTTCCATCACAGTGAGGAGGTGTTTGGAGATTCACTGTGATGGATATCTGTGTAAATTGTGTGTCTTGGGTTTTTTTTCTTGTTCGTATGACTGCAGAAACAAAATTTCGTTTGAATTTGGGTTCAAATGACAATAAACGGTATTGTATTTAATCTGTAATCTTTTGCATGGAATTTGCATTGATTGCCGTCAAGAAGTCCATACTAATACCTATGTAAATACAAGAGGGCGGCACAGTGGCACACCGATTGAGTTGCTGCCTTACTGTGCCAGAGACCCGGGTTCAATCTTGACTACGGGTGCTGTCTGCACGGAGTTTGTACCTTCTCCCTGGAACCGTGTGGGTTTTCTCTCGGTGCCCCGGTTTCCTCCCACATTCCAAAGATGTGTGCATTTATAGGTTAATTGGCTTCTGTAAATTCTCCCTAGTCTGTAGGATGGAACCAGTGTATGGAGATCGCTGGTTGGCATGGACTCATTGGGACGAAGAGCCTATTTCCAGGCTGTTTCTCTAAACTCTCTAAACTAAAACAAGAGACTGCAAATGCTGGAATCATGAGTAAAAACCCCCCAACAAATTGCCAGTAGAACTCAGTGGGGCAGGCAGCATCTTTAGAGGGAAATGGGTCAAGACCCTTCTTCAGACTGATAGCATAGAGAGATCACTGGCAAAAACAGGTGAGAGGAAGGGATGGGGCAAGAGCAGGTAAGTGATAGGTGGATCCAAGTAAGGAGGAGTTGGCAGATTAATCTGGTGGGAGAGGATGGAGATAGTAATCAAAGTTGGAGGTAAAAAAATAAAAATGGTGCAAATGATGGAGTTTGTTAGGAATGGAAGGTGGGAAGTGAAATGTAAAACCAGAGAAGGACGGATGGTGGGTCGAAGGAAACGGAGCCTGAGGAAGGAAAAATAGGGGGACCCAGAGTAAAGGGGTGGGTGATGAACGGATGGATAGGGGAAAAAGAACTGGGTGGCAGGGGAAGTGGAAAACGTGTGTTGGGAAATTTGCGCACCAGGAGCTCCAGCTGGCCCTGGCAGACAGAACATGGTGTCAAATCAGTCACCTAATCAAAGCTTGGTCTCATGATAACTGTATCATGATTTTCTTTAAATATTTTTTAAAAAATTAAAAAGGTGCATTAAACAAACAAAATAATGCTATTTGTCTCTGATCAGCTGAGTTATTGTTACAAGAGAGATGACACTTATCACTAATAGATAAATTAAAAAGCATGAACATGAATGCATTTCATTCACAAAGCCTCCTTAATTAGTAGTGTAGAATAATATCATGCATTATCTCACAGGGGAGGAGATTAGTTTTAGTTTTTAGCGATACAGCGCGGAAATAGGCTCTTCGGCCCACCAGGTCTGCGCCGACCAGTGATCCCTGCACATTAACACTATCCTACACACACTAGGGACAATTATTTTTTTTACATTTGCCAAACCAATTATCCTACAAACCTGAAGGTACACAAAAATGCTGGAGAAACTCAGCGGGTGCAGCAGCATCTATGGAGCGAAGGAAATAGGTAACGTTTCGGGCCGAAACCCTTCTTCAGATCCTACAAACCTGTACGTCGTTGGAGTTGCATTCTGAGTATTGTCAGAATGGATTAATTTAAATAAGACCCTAATAGCTCTCCCGACTCCAATTCTATTTTCCTTCTTTTCACACCCAATTCATGTTCTTCACCCACCCCTTCTCTCAATTTGAATATAGATTTGTTTATTCACATTTCACAGATTAATAGAAAATATACAGTACAGTGGGAGATTTTTGGCCTATGTTTATCTGTAGTCTTACAGGTCACATCTAGGTTTTTAAATGTCAAGAGAGTTTCTGAGAGTACCAGATCTTAACCATCTTCTGGTTCAAGTACATAGTTCTGTAAAATCAGCAATGCTTCTAGATAGGGTAATGAAGAAGGCATGTAGCATGCTTGCCATCATGGGTTGGGGCATAGAATATTAAAGACGGGATGTTGTGTCGCAATTTTACAAGTTAGACTGCATTCGGATTATTGTGCGCAGTTTTAATCGCCACATTAAAAGAAGGATGTTCTTGTACTGGAGAGGGTGCAGAGGAGATTCAGCAGGATCTTTCTTGGATTGGATGATTTCAAGTACAGGGAGAGATTAGTTACATAGACCAGCACAGGAACGGGCCCTCTGGCCCACAATGTTTTTGCTGAAACTGACACCATGTTAGACTGATCTCATCTGCCTGTACATGATCCATATCACTCTATTCCTTTTACTTCCACGTGCCTATTTAAAAGCCTCTTAAAAGCTACCATCATATCTGCCTCCACCACCACCCCTGGCAATGTGTTCCAGACCCCCAATACGCCGTGAGTAAAAAAATATAAATTAAAAAAAAACTTGCCCTGCACATCTCCATTAAACTCCCCCCCCTCTCACCCAGGGGCGGAAATCCCGGGGGCCAGGGGGGACACGTTCCCCCACCGCCTGTTTTGAGGTGGGGGACGATCCCCCCCATTTTTTGTAATCCGGATTTTAAAACCCGGTGATATCTCCGCTTTTCGCGAGACAGTGGGGGTGGGACTGCTGATTGAGGGCGCCGATTGGATGAGAGAGACGTCGGCCAGCAGGCAATGGGGGCGGGGCATGATGATTCAGCACGATCATTGGAGGAGGGAGGTGTCGGTCAGAGGCGGAAGTAGGGGGGTGGGACTGAGGATAGAGAGCGGTGATTGGAGGAGGGAGACGTGCCAAAACACTCTCGGCAGCCCTGGGCACAGACCTGCGCCTCATCCGCAGCCAGGATCGATCCCGGTCTCTGGTGCTGCAATCGCTGCCGAACCGCCACTGGACCATCCCCGTCTCCACCCGAATGCACCCCCCCCCACGACTGGGGGTGGCCAGAGACGTTGGGAGTCAGACGAGATCGGTGCCCTGCCTGGACTTATGGGAAATATGGCCCAGGTTTACAGCCAGCGTGGAGAAGCAGCGCTAGCTCCACGACTCCAGGCTGGTGTCCCGCCAGTCCAGGCAGGGCTGTAGGTTAACCCGGCGAGACAGTCAGAGTTGAGCTGCCTTTAGCGCTGGATTGAGCTGTAATTACCGTTCACAGGGCCCACGGCTGAAGCCACCGAAGCCTCGCGCTCACGCATGTGTGTGTGAATATGCGCATGAGCTCGCGGCCGCCAAGAAATTGTGTCCCCCCCTGACCCCCGGTCCCCCACATATATTGATAGCGATTTCCGTGCCTGCTCTCACCTTATGTTATGTCCTCTAGTGTTGGGAAAACAGGGACTGTCTATGCCTCAGGAGAGGAGAACAAAAGGAGGAGGCGGCATTCTTTGTAATTTTTTCAGCACCGTAGGTGGATGCTATTTGTATACATTGGGTATGCAGCAAAGAATTTTACTGTGCTTACTCACATGTGACAATAAAGTATTCCATTCCATAATTTTATATACTTCTATCAAGTCTCCCCTCAAACTCTGACGTTCCAGAGAAAATAATCCAAGTTTATCCAACCTCTCCTTGTCACTGAAACCCTCTAATCCAGGCAGCATTCTGGTAAACCACCTCTGCACCCTCTCAAAAGCCTCCACATCTATCCTGTAATGGGGTGATCAGAACTGCACGCAATACTCCAAATGTTTCAGAGAGCTGCATCATGATACTTCCTGACTTATGCTCAATAGCCCAACATACTATATCCCTTCTTTACCACCTTATCTACTTGTGCTGTCACCTTCAGAGCTCTGAACTTGGACTCTAAGATCCCTCTCCCAATGCTGTTAAGGGTATTGCCATTAACTATATACTCTCCCCTTACATTCAGCGTCACAAAGTGCACCACCTTACACTTGCTTAGATTAAACTCCATCTGTCATTTCATCGGCCAATTCAACAGCTGATCCATATCCCGCTGTATCTTCTGACAGCCTACCTCGCTGTCTGCAACTTCGCCAATTTGGGCGTCATCAGCAAACGTGCTTATCAACCCATCTACATTTATGTCCGAGTCATTTATATATATAGTAGTTTATATATATATCACAACCATCAGAGGTAGGTCCCAGTACAAATCCCTGCAGAACACTGGTTACAGACCTCCAGCCAGAATATCTCCCTTCCACCACAACCCTCTGTTTTCTATGAATAAGCCAGGTTTTAATCCATAAGAACAAGTCGCCAGGATTCCACTGCATCTTGATCTTCTCGATCACCTACCACAAGGGACTTTATCAAAAGTCTTACTAAAATCCATGTATACAACATCCACCTCCCTTCATCAATCATTTCGGCCCCTCCTCAAAAAAACTCAATCATGTTAGTGAAACATGACCTGCCGAGTACAAAGCCGTGCTGGATATCCCTAACTAGCCCATTCTCTTCCAAATGGGAGTAAATCCTATTGAAGAATTCTCTCCAAAAGTTTCCCTAGCAATGATGTGAGGATCACTGACCTATAGTTCCCTGGATTCTCTCTACTTCCTTACTTAAACAAAGGAATAACATTAGCCCCCTTCCAGTCCTCTGGGACTTCGCCTGTAGCTGGAGATGAATCAAAGCTCCTTGTCAAGGCCCCCTCGATCTCCTCTCTTGCCTTCCTCAATAACCTGGATAGATCTCATCAGGTCCAGGGGGCATCCACCTCGGTGCTCTTCAAGAACCTCAGCACGACTTCTTCCTTGATCTCAAACTGCCGTAGCATATTTGTACTCTCCACACTGACCTTATTGTCCTTCTCCTTGGTGAACACACAAAGTACTTGATTAGCACCTCCCCAACATCCTCTGACTCCAAACATAGATACCCTCCTTATCTTTGATTGGTCCTACTTTCTATCTGGTCACCCTCTTGTTTTTCGCATATGTATAAAAAGCCTTGGGATTTTCCCCAAAGCGACTCACCAACTACATTTTTTGGCCCTTCCAATCAAGTCAAGTGAGTTTATTGTCATGTGTCCCTGATAGGACAATGAAATTCTTGCTTTGCTTCAGCACAACAGAACATAGTAGGCATTGACTACAAGGCATTCTATAAATATATACACACATGAATCAATATACTGATAAAGTGCAAATAACAGTTAATTGGCTAATAGAGTTCAGTGTTTTGTCCGAGCCAGGTTTAATAGCCTGATGGCTGTGGGGAAGTAGCTATTCCTGAACCTGGTCGTTGCAGTCTTCAGGCTCCTGTACCTTCTACCTGAAGGTAGTAGGGAGATGAGTGTGTGGCCACGATGGTGTGGGTCCTTGATGATACTGCCAGCCTTTTTGAGGCAGCGACTGTGATAGATCCCCTCGATGGAAGGGAGGTCAGAGCCGATGATGGACTGGGCAGTGTTTACTACTTTTTGTAGTCTTTTCCTCTCCAGGGCGCTCAAGTTGCCGAACCAAGCCACGATGCAACCGGTCAGCATGCTCTCTACTGTGCACCTGTAGAAGTTAGAGAGAGTCCTCCTTGACAAACCGACTCTCCGTAATCTTCTCAGGAAGTAGAGGCGCTGATGTGCTTTCTCAATAATGGCATCAGTGTTCTCGGACCAGGAAAGATCTTCAGAGATGTGCACGCCCAGGAATTTGAAGCTCTTGACCCTTTCAACCATCGACCCGTTGATATAAACGGGACTGTGGGTCCCCATCCTACTCCTTCCAAAGTCCACAATCAGTTCCTTGGTTTTGCTGGTGTTGAGGGCCAGGTTATTGTGCTGGCACCATATGGACAGTTGCTCGATCTCTCTTCTATACTCTGACTCATCCCCATCAGTGATACGTCCCACAACAGTGGTGTTGTCAGCGAACTTGATGATGGAGTTCACACTATGTCCGGCTACGCAGTCATGAGTATAGAGTGAGTACAGCAGGGGGCTGAGCACGCAGCCTTGAGGTGCTCCCGTGCTGATTGTTATCGAGTCTGACACATTTCCACCAATACGAACAGACTGTGGTCTGTGGATGAGGAAGTCGAGGATCCAATTGCAGAGGGATGCGCAGAGACCCAGTTCTGCGAGTTTGGTAACCAGCTTGGAGGGGATGATTGTATTAAATGCCGAGCTGTAATCGATGAATAACAGCCTGACATATGAGTTTTTGTTGTCCAAGTGGTCCAGAGCGGAGAATCGCCCGCTTGAGTTATTTTCTACTTGCTTCATATTCCTCCTCAGCTCTGTCTGATGCCTTCTGAAACGTCACATACACTTCCTTTTTCTTCCTGGCCAAATTTAGGCTGAATCTGTTTCTCATCGAGCAAAGAGAGCAGAGTGGTGACCTGATAGAGATATATAAAATTTTACAAGAGGCATAGATAGGCTAAATTTCATCCTTGAAATGGAGCTGTCATAAACAAGAGGGCACAGATTTAACTATGAATTTGGTCGAGGAAAATGGGATTGGGGTAAATAGGCAAAAAGGTTGGCATGGATGTGGTGAGCAGAAAGGCCCATTTCTGTGTATGACTCCGTCACTACAATTTTCCCTTATTAACAGACCCATGATACCAGTGCTTGATTAATGTGTACTAACTAAACTCTTAAAATTGATTCCAATAATTTGTCCACCACTGGATTTCAATTTATTAACCTGTAGTTACGTGGTTTAATCCTTTTTTAGATTAGGCTAAAATGTTATCAGTTCTCCAAATCTTTATCATGAAGAGTATGGTGAGGGAGAAATGAAAAATATTAAAGCCTTCACAATTTCTTCCTTTGTTCCTTTAACAATTGAGGATATGATTCGCCCAGGTCGTCTGACTTAGCCACTTACAAAGATGTTAAACCACTTAAATACTTTTAAACTATATGTATCCCATCCAATATTTCACACGTCCTGCTTAATAACAATATTGGCATTGTTCCCCTTTTTTATTTGACGAGGGCCATAAAAACTTCAACACCTTATTCACATTCTGTTCTCCACACATAAGTTACCCCTTTGGTCTCTAATAGGCCCTACTCTTTCATCTTTTGTTCTCCTTTCTTTACAATACAATACAATACCATTTATTGTCATTTGAACCTCAAATGAGGTTCAAACAAAATTTGGTTTCTGCAGTCATACAAACAAGTAAAAAGAACCAAGATACAACACAATTTACACAAACATCCATCACAGCGAATCTCCTCCTCGCTGTGATGGAAGGCAAAGTCTTATCTCTCCCCTGCACTCCCCATTTTCCTCCCGATGTCAGAGTCAGAGCCCCCGGCGGGCGATGGAAAATAAGTCCCGCGGCCATTAAAGCCGCGCCGGGCGATGCAAGGCCGCCCTCAGGGTCTGGATGTTGGAGCCCCGGTAGCTCTAGCAAGTCCCGCGGCCATTAAAGCCGCGCCGGGCGATGTTAGACCCAGCTCCAGGTCATCTTCAACCCCGCAACTCGGGCGGGAGAAGTTGCCGTTGCGGGAGCCCCGGAAAGCGGTCTCCCACCAGGGAGACCTGCAAAATTATCTGTTTGCAGTTTACGTATATAATTCAGCTTCCGGTTTTCTTTGATTTTACAGTATTATATACTTTTCATCTTTCCTAGTTTTCCTTCTAATTTCATGCACTTCTACACTCTCAGCTTTTTTTCTGTTGTGCCAAAGGTTTCCCTTTTATTGCTCTCTTTGCACCTAGTCATTTGGGGGATTCAAGGGTTAGTTTAGTTTAGAGATGCAGCATGGAAACAGGCTCTTCAGCCCATCAAGTCCACACACCAACCAATGACCACCAATACACCCGTTCTATCCTATACATTCGGGATAATTTACAGAAGCCAATTAACCTATAACCTGCACGACTTTGGAATGTGAGACGAAAACGGACACAGGGAGAATGCACAAGCGGAGGTGTTCAGTGAAACGATCGCCGAACCTGCGCTTGGTCTCGCCGATGTAGAGAAGTTGACATGCTTGGTCTCGCCAATGTAGAGAAGTAAACAACTTCTCTACATCGGCGAGACCAAGCACAGGCTCGGCGATCGTTTCCCTGAACACCTCCGCTCAGTCCATGTTAACCTACCTGATCTCCTGGTGGCTCAGCACTTCAACTCCCCCTCCCATTCCATCCAGGGGATCTATCACAGTCGCTGCCTCCAGAAGGCTGGCAGTATCATCAAGGACCCACACCATCCTGGCCACACACTCATCTCCCAACTACCTTCAGGTAGAAGGTACAGGAGCCTGAAGACTGCAACGACCAGGTTCAGGAATAGCTACTTCCCCACAGCCATCAGGCTATTAAACCTGGCTCGGACAAAACACTGAACTTTATTAGCCAATTAACTGTTATTTGCACTTTATCAGTATATTGATTCATATGTGTATATATTTATAGAATGCCTTGTAGTCAATGCCTACTATGTTCTGTTGTGCTGAAGCAAAGCAAGAATTTCATTGTCCTATCAGGGACACGTGACAATAAACTCACTTGACTTGACTTGATTCCCAATCTGACCTTTCTGTCCTGGGCCTCCCTCCTCCATTGTCAGAGTGAGTCCCAGCGCAAATTGGAGGAACAGCACCTCATATTTTGCTTGGGTAGTTTACACCCCAGCGGTATGAACATTGACTTTTCTAACTTCAGATAGCCCTCGCTTTCTCTTTCCATCCCCTTCCCCTCCCAAGTTCCCCCACGAATCTTACGGTCTCCGCCTACATTTTATCTTTGTCCCGCCCCCTCCCCTGACATCAGTCTGATGAAGGGTCTCGACCCGAAACATCGCCCATTCCTTCTCTCCAGAGATGCTGCCTCACCCGCTGAGTTACTCCAGCATTTTGTGTCTACCTTGTGCAGTAATTGTAATTCCAGCAAATTTGCAGTGATAGCAAACTATCATTGTTGGAGGAGAGACTGCATGCTGCAGATGCTGAAATCTTGAGAATAAAGCAAAGTGCCGGAGGAACTCAGCAGTTCACGTAGCATCTGTGGAGGGAAATGGACAGACGATGTTTCGGGTTGAGACCCTTCAAACTACTGGAATAGAGGCAAGAAAGCTGATAAAAAGAGATGAGGGTGGGACAAAAACTGGAGCATAATAGGTGAATTAAGGTGAGGATGAGTGATTGGCAGATGGGTGGAGATAGTAACAAAAGCTCGAGGTGAAATAGAGACAAAAAAATGCCAGATAGGAAGGAGCAATAAAATGTAAAGTTAGATGGAGGGAAATGGGCAGAAGGAGGAAGTGGGGATACAAGAGAATTGCTTAGGCACAGTGGCATAGCGGTAGAGGTACTACCTTGCAGCGCCAGAGACCCGTATTCGATCCTGATTATGGGTGCTTGTCTGTACGGAGTTTGTACGTTCTCCCCGTGACCTGCGAGGGTTTTCTTCGAGATCTTCGGTTTCCTCTCGCACTCCAAAGATGTACAAGTTTGTAGGTTAATTGGCTTGGTATAAATGTACAACTATAAAATTGTGTAGGGTAGTGTTAATATCAGGGATCGCTGGTCGGCGCAGACTCGGGCCGAAGGGCTTGTTTCCGCGTTGTATCTCTAAACTACACTAATCCAAATAGCTGGAGTCATAGTGGGTGGGGTGGTGGGAGATGAGCAGAAGGAGGAGGGGAATTGAACAGGCTGTTGGGGATAGTAGGAGAAAGTGTGGTGGGGAGAGAGGTTTACTTGAAATTGGAGAATTCAGTATTGTAAAATACCCAAGTGGAATATTTAGTTACAGATTATGTGGATAGGAGGCATTTATTAAAAAAGAAAGCCATTCTCCAAAAATACTGTTCATAATTTTGACTTTCACTGATACTTTAATAATAATAATAGATTTTATTTATATAGCGCTTTTCAGGACTCAAAGTTGCTTTACATTGAGAGTCAGGAATAAACAAAACAAAATAGAGCAGTAAGACAAAGGGGAGGGGAACATGGGACTAAGGGTATGCAGAGGTGAAGAGATGGGTCTTGAGGCGAGACTGGAAGATGGTGAGGGACTCAGAATTTCGGACCGGTTGTGGGAGGGAATTCCAGAGCCTGGGAGCTGCCCTGGAGAAGGCTCTGCCTCCAAAAGTGCAGAGGTTTGCTTTCGGAGTGGAGAGGAGACCAGCTGATGTGGATCTGAGGGACCGTGAGGGTTGGTAGGGGGAGAGGAGGTAAATGAGATAAGGGGGGGGCCAGGTTGTTGAGGGCTTTGTAGGTGAGGACCAGGATTTTGTAGGTGATCCGGTGGGAAATGGGAAGCCAGTGAAGTTCTTTGAGAACTGGGGTGATGTGGTGCCAGGATTTGGTGTGGGTAATGAGTCGAGCGGCTGCATTTTGAACCAGTTGGAGTCGGTTGATGCTGCTGGAATTGATTCCGAAAAGAAGAGAGTTACAGTAGTCCAGTCGGGAGGAGATGAAGGCATGGATGAGTCTTTCAGCAGCGGGGGGTGTGAGAGAGGATCTGATTTTTGCAATGTTGCGGAGGTGAAAAAATGATGTTTTGACAACATGGCGGATGTGAGGCTCAAGGGAGAGGGTTGAATCAAAGATCACGCCAAGGTTGCGGGCCTGAGGAGATGGGGAGACAGTGGTGCCGTCAATAGTGTGAGTGGGGTTGTTAATTTTAGTGAGTGTTGATTTGGAGCCAATGAGGAGAAATTCTGTTTTGCTACTGTTTAATTTAAGGAAGTTGAGTTGCATCCAAGATTTGATGGCTGATAGGCAGGAGTTGATATGGGAGAGAGGGGGGTGGTGGGGGGACTTGGTGCTGAGATAGATCTGGGTGTCATCAGCATAGCAGTGGAAGTCCAGGTTGAAGTGATGGAGTATATGACCAAGGGGGAGGATGTAGATGATGAAGAGGAGGGGACCAAGAACGGAGCCTTGGGGAACGCCTTGAGTGACAGTGGCTGTGGCAGAGGTGTGGTTATGGAGAGAGATGAAGTGGGATCGGTTGGAAAGGTAGGAACGGAGCCATCAACACCAAACCTCGGGTTTGGGACATTCCGATGCTGTGTCATTGTAACCATGCAGGGGTAGACAATGGATTAATGTTTTTGTTAGTTGGCCCTCATTGAACCCTTCATGCTAAGATCAGGGAAGGCACTAAGTGGCCCTCTACCATGTTAACACATCGTTAAAGGCATTTCCCTGATGCTTAGTACATGATTCAGGACATGTCCTTTTATCACTTAATATTCTGTTGTTTGTCATCCAGGGACCATCATTTAATACTGTAACCAAAAATATATATTTGGGATGTCTGGGTTCTCGGTCCTCAAAAGTTTTAAGATGTCGTGAATTACTTTGTCCCAGCAAATCTATTGGAACATTCAGAGGTGATCTGTCAGTTACAATGTGCTCCTATTGTAAATATATAATTCAATGGAACCATTTGTCAGACTCAAAATATTGAAGTAAAGGATGTCTTTGTAGCTATTGAAATTGTATTGAATCACTTGTTTGTATAAAAACGACATATTTTGAGGTCAGGGAGATTCTGCTGAGAGGGTCTCCAAGAGAATGTCTGCTTTTCATGATGAATAAAGACATTTTATATACACCAGATTCAGTCCCTCAAGTTCACTTGTCACAACATTTGGGGTTTGTGAATGCCAACAGTATATCTATGCCACTTATGAACCTTACTCTTTATAGTTATGTAATTGTTGCCCGCATTATACCTTTCTGGTTTATTTATGATGTTTCCTGAAAAGTGGAGTTAGTGTTTAATAAGTTGGATTAGGTACCCATATTCAAGAAAATAGAAATTCTGTTATATTGGCAGGAAAAGTGCCAACTCAGGCCACACTACTTGACACAGCTGTCACCTGTCACACATTCAGAGGACACATTCAATTTAATACTTGGGAATGGAATAGCGGTGGACGCTATTATCTTATGTCGATACTTATGTTGATTTCAGATACTGTGATTTTATTTTCCTTTTAATGTGAGTAATATTTCTTGTTTTAACTACACAACCAAAGTCTTTGTGAGTCACAGACTAATCATGAAGTATCTGTGTTCTAGGAATTAAACTGAATTGTAGTTAGATGGATGAACAAAATTTAAATTCAGAAATGGGTCTTAATGTGCCTGGATAATTTCAACTACAATAGCGAAAATAAAGTGTTGAAGTAACTCAGTGGGGTACTCCAGCATCTCTGGAGTACATGGATAAGCGACATTTCAGTTAAGTTACTCTAGTACTTTGTATTCTTATTAGTAAACCAACATCTGCCATTCCTTGTGTCTACACTCGACTACAAAAGCCTTTGGATTGTTTCTTCACTTTTCAGTAGACTTAGTATTTGTCTCTGGATAAATTCTTTAACTCTTCAGCAACAAGTCTAAAGCAGAGCAGTGATTGTTGCTAAAGCTGCATGGGAACAATGAATTTAATTGGCCTTTTTACTGTTCAGGCTCAAATTAACAGGTACCTGGATGTAATAAAACAGCAGGGCAGATTCTAATGATGTGTCATAACTGAAACAATACCTTTTCCTTTTGAAATAAGTAGGAAGATGGCATACATGGCAAGCACTGAACAATCCCTTCAAAAGGTCTTACTATTTCTCCGCTGCTGCTTTTGAAAGCCTGCTATAAAAGCAGTAAATCATTTTGCTAGTCCTTTAGAAAACACAATTTATGTGCTTTCCACTGTGCACCTATTTGTGCTGGGAGAACCTATCTGGTGTCTCTTTTGGTTAGAATCAGCCTTGATTCCATACTAAAACATATAGTTTTATTTTTTCAGTTTAAATAAAATGTATATTTTATTTTATCATGTTCTGTAAGCATTTTCGTTAGGACAAATTAATTTTGGAAAGAAAGTACAAGACTACATAAACTGCTATTTAAAGTGGCTGGCCTAAAATGTAATTAATTCGTATGCTGAGACCTACAGATGTATTTCTTTATTTCCCCATCATTCTAATTTCTTAAAATATCTTGTTTGCCATCTTTTCCTCCAGCCATTACTCTTTTAACCATTTTTCACCCCTAATATTTCATCAGGTAGCAGAAGTGTAAAAGCATCACATATCTTTGCTTTCCTTCCTGAATGTGGTGTCTTCTTGTCTTTTTCCACTTCTTGTCCCCCAAAATGTGGGAAATCGACTTTAGAGATACAGCACGGAAACAGGCCCTTCAGCCGACCGAGTCCACACCGACCACAATCATTCCGTACTATCTATACTATAGAGACAATTAACAATTTTACAGAAGCAAATTAACTTACAGAACTGTATGTCTTTGGAGGAAACCCAAGCTCCTGGAGAAAACCAACGCGATCACAGGGAGAGAATACAAACTCTGTACAGACAGCACTCGTCAGGATGGAACCCGGGTCTCTGGCGCTGTAAGGCAGCAACTCTACCACTGCGCTCTCGTCTACCTTGTTCACAAAAAATGTAGATTCCAGTTCAGCAAATTACAGCCCAGTCAGTCTACTCTAAGTGATTGAATTTGTTCTTGTCACTCACTCACCATTAACTTTTTCACCGAAGCCCAGTTTGCCTCTCGGCTCTAGACTTAATCCAGCAATGGACCAAAGAATTGAATTCCAGAAATTGAGAGTGGATGCTATATGATATCAAGGCCACATATGATCAAGTATGACATCAAGGAACCCTAATAGGCAATACCCATCAATAGGGAACATTCCAATATTTGGAGTAAACAAAGAATGCTGTGCTTGTCCAAGACCAGTAGAAGCATGAGTTTCTCAGGGCAGTGTCTGCAGCCCAACAGTCTTCCTTCATCAAATGATCTTCCTTCCATCTTCAGGTCAGAAGATGTTTGCTGAATAATGGCACATTATTCAATTCCATTCACAGCTCCTCCAAAATGATGCAGTCCATTGCCTGCATACAGATAACATTTGGGCTGAAAATCCCATGCCCAAATCCAACAAGTGAGAATCCAATTGCCCATCTTTTACATTCAATGGCATTATCATTGCTGATTTTCCACACCATTAAAGGCCTGTCGCACGAGTCTGCGGTCATTGGCGGCGAAACAGGAATTATCTACCGCTCGTGGGCCACCAGAGACCGCGGGCTCGGTCAAACGCACAATTCCGGGGCCGTGCGGCGTTGTTCCCAACACCGCACGGTGCTAAAATAAAACCAACACTGTTCAAAAATATGTTCCTACCGCACAGCCGCCGCCAGTGATGCACGAGTGCGGCACGGCTGCCGCCACAGCTGCCGCCAGTGTGGCACGAGCGACGCGAGTAGAACCTTCACCACCACAGCCTCCGCCAGCGAGGCACGTGTGCGGCACGGCCGCCGCTACAGCGCCGCGATCAGCACGGCCACCGCCACAGCCCCGCAGATCCGAAATGACGTCATCGCAGTCGGCCCGCCCTTTTTTTTTACTTACCGCAAGCTCGTGGGACCAGCCGTACTTAAATCACTCGGCCCCCGCACAGCATCCGTGCGGCGCTCCTGCGGCATTGGCTCGGCGCTCTCGCCGTTGCCGTGCGGTCCCCTCTACAGGCGAAGCCGCGCTTCACCGCCGATGACTGCAACACCGTGAGACACAGCCTTTAATGTTCCCGAAGGTCAGAAATACAAATTAAACAGTCCAGGAAAATAGAAAAGAAGATCAGAGACTGAGTAACTTGCGATGATTGACTGGATTACTATCATCTGAATACCATTCCACCATTTACACTAGGTGCCATATTGGTGGAGCTGATAGAGCTAGGGCAAGGTGCAGCATCCGCTCTATTAGCTGCATGAGGGTGTCACCCAATGATAGATCATTCCTCCAAATTGATTGGAATAAGCCAGATGTCAGTGTCTTCTCCTAACTCAACATCCCCAGCATTTAGATCCTTGTTACTCTTTAGTTTGACACTGTGGGTAAGCCATATCGTTGCACGTTAACAACAATATCCCAAGACAGACACTCTATTCAGATTTCTTTTCTGGCAGGCAGACAGAAAAATATATTTTAAGGATGTGTTAAGAGTTTTTAAGAGTTTAGAGATACTGCTTGGAAACATGCCGTTCAGCCCAGTGAGTCCATGCCGACCATCGATTCCCCGTTCATGCTAGTTCTTATCCCACTTTTGCATCCACACCCTAGGCACTAACGGCAATTTACAGAGGTCAATTAATCTACAAACCCGCATGTCTATGGGATGTGGGAGGAAACCGGAGACCCTGGAGGAAACCCAAGGGGTCACAGGGAGAACAGTGCAAACTCCACACAGACAGCACCCTAGGTCAAGATCGTACCGGGTTCTCTAGCACTGAGGCAGCAGCACCACCTGCTGCGCCACAGTACCAGGATCAAAGCTTATTTGAAGAACTACAACATCCTCACTGATGCTTGGGACAGCAGTTCCCACATTGGCTCATTAGTCACCTCATAATCCACAAGCCATCTTCAATATCAAAGCTATTATAGATGTACTCACGAAAATAGCGCCAGGAGTCATCCGCTTGCCATTCAATATGATCATGGCTGATTTATGCTGTTGTCCACTCCTCTTTGTGCCAGTTTCCTATAGCCTCAAAGCCTTGATCTTTCAAACATTTATCTGCCGCCACTTTATACAACCGATGAGTTGTCCTTCAGAACACCCTTGCATAGCGAACACCAGACTTTGGTCATCCGCTGTGAAAACACATCTCTATGCGTCTCTGTTATAAGCGGACTGTGTGCTGGCCTCCCGTACCCTCCGAAACACTCTTTAAAAATAATGAAGTCAGTTACTCTTTAAAAATCGCGAAGTCAGTTACGGGAAGCACCTCAGCACATGGAAGAAGAGTGGTGGCTTTAGGAGGTGTGAAGGCCGTGCGTGTGTGGATCAAGGTGTCGGTGGAATAGGTCGCTGGAGCCTGGGTTCACATAGATTAAACGCTTGCTGGAGGCCCAACAGAAGTCTAATACAAGTGTGCAGATTGGACACAGCCTGCAGCAACACGGAGCTGTGGTGGAAAATACCAACATCATTGCTGCACCAGACCAACCCCTACATTACCAACCCAGTGCCATTGCCAGGACAACGAACCATGAGTGTGCACCAGAGTGGGTAGGGGAAGGGGGGGGGGGGGGGTTACTTACTTGCAATTGAAGAATTCAATGTTCATCCTGTTGGGTTGTAAGTTAGCCAAAACGGAATATGAGATGCCGTTCTTTTAGTTTGCATGTGGCCTCACTCTGGCAATGGAGGAGGCCAAGGACAGAAAGATCGGTAAGGATTGCTTTACCCGGAGCTTCAGCGGGCCTTGGAAGACAAAGCGCAAGTGTTCGACAAAATGTTTGCCCAGTTATTGGTCTCATCGATGTAAAAAAAGGCCACATTGGGAGCGCCAAATGCAATAGACAAGAATGGAAAAGATGCACACAAACCTTTTGCCAAATGCTTCTGTATGCTGGTTCAGCAATTCCAATGCACAGCATCGCAAGAAGCTGCAGAGAATGGTGGACTTGGCCCAGTCCATTATTGACACAGCACTCCCTACCACTGAGAGCATCTACATAAGGTGCCTGCTTTCTAATTGTGTACTTTTGCGATCATGTCTTGGTTTTGCACAGCATTTTTCTTTGTTGCATAATTCATGTATAATTCATGGTTTTGTATGATATCTGAGTCCATGTGTCTGTGATGCTGTTGCAACTACGATTTTCATTGTAGTTGTACTTCACCTTACTCGTACAAATGATGATAAACTCGACTTAACTTATACTCCTACTCTTAACTCTACCTCGCTTGTTTCCTATTATTGATCTTTATTTTGTTTTGCCACTTAAAATTGGGCTCCAATCTTTGCACTATTCTGCTGTTTAGCATTTGTCATTGGATGTGTTATAATATTGTGTTTACTGTTTATGAGCTTCACGCAAACTAGAATTTCATTGCACCCTAGTGTATATAGCAATAAACAAATCTGAATCTAAATAATTTTGCAATATGCTACCTTCTATTGCATTCAGCAAATGTAAAGATTTACACAGCTCTATTCAAGCAAATACCCATGAGATGAAATGTGACTTATTCCCCAGTAAAGCGCTACAACTGCAGGGATCCACCTGATCATTGATCCAGAGCACAGCAATCTGTCAAACTAATATTTTTGTAAACTAAGTTCTCTTTTTTTGTTGTGATTAGGAGGCAAAGCCTTCCAGCCAGTCGGGAGAAAAAAAGGATGGAGAATACATTAAATTAAAAGTTATAGGTCAAGTAAGTTCCATAACTTTGTCTATTCAGTTTTGAGTGAAGCTGAATTTATTTCAGATTTAAAAACTAAAAGCCATTAACTATACTTTTTGTTTTAAAAGGACAACAGTGAGATCCATTTCAAAGTGAAAATGACCACACAGCTAAGAAAGCTGAAGGAATCCTACTGTCAGCGGCAGGTAGGATCATAGATAAAGTCCTGTATTATACTCCTTGCAGAGAAAACTTGTTTCAAGTGATATTACAGTTGCATAAGTAATTCAGTAATGTTTTCAACAGCTTATTTTGTTTGATGCCAATGCAGGTAAACCTTGTTTAGATTGCTATCCATTTATGCCAATGCCAATACTCTCGCAGTGATTTTTAACAAAAATGTCATGTTAAATTGCTGCTCATGTTGCTACAATGATAAATCTCTAATATATTCGTTGTAGTGCTATTTGACCCAAAATGTTCTCTGCCGGCATAGCTTTATTTTTGGGAAGAACAGCATCTATAATTTTAATGCAGGGTATTTTTCACAGTAGGTTTTACACAGGCATTTTCCACGCCTTCAATTATACTTTGCTTCAGAGCAATACAACACTTAAAACCAAACCTATTCTGAAGTTCAACTAAAATTACAATCTTAAAAATAAAAATGGTCTGCTTTAAATTCTTGAGCATGGTAGACAATTAGACAATTATGATCGGTCTGTTTACATCTTGGCAAAATCTGATTTTGTTCTTGTCTGATATTCACATACATTGCCTTCCAAGATGGAACTCGTAGTAATCAGGATTTGAACCCTGCCTGATTTTTCCATTTCCTTACCCTTCCTGAGGCCAACAGTAAAAATTTTTTTTTTTAACTGAGATTGTTCGTCTCGGTATTTACAAAGGTGCAAACCTGAGTTCTTCCAAACCTTGCATGGCTAATTCACAATGGTAAATGTTTTTTTTTTTTACCAGTTGAGCCATCAGGGAATCTCTTAAATTGCTGTCTTATTTCTAGTTCCACCAAGCATTGGTCTGAGGATCCAGGGCTTAGAGCATCTCCTTTGACAAAGGTACTCAGTCTCCATTTGGCTTTGAATGAATCATGGCATCATTTCAAACGGTCGTTATTAACTTTCAACAAATAGTTCGATAAAAACAATCGATTGCAATTTTATAAATTAGTACACATTCTAATTTAATGTATTTTATGTTTCCTTTGATGCAGGGTGTTCCCCCAAATTCACTTCGATTTTTGTTTGAAGGTCAACGAATCACAGATCAGCAAACACCTAAAGAGGTATGGGGGACATTTGATTTCTGACATTGCATTGATAAATTGAATGTTTCTTGAAGAGCTGTTTCTTGAGAGTTAGAACTAGTGAAAATGTATTTAACCTTTTGGACTTCTGTAATAAATTTCTAAGAAGTGATTATTTCAGTTAGGTATTTTGATGCTGTAGATTGGGGCAGACCTCTGTGATACTAAGGATCTTCACCACCAAGGTGGACTGTTGAGCTTCATGCAGGCTCCAGCAAGGAAGAAAACTGATAGGCTAACAAAGAAGGGCATATATTAAACCATATTAAAAATATTAAACCAAAGACTTAAAGTATACAGTGGAAAGGGTTTATGGTGTGCTAGAGACTGGGAAGTTTACAAAAATAGCAATGAGAAATAAAAACATCTAAACATAACTAAAACTCTGATCTTGTGCTCTTCGGTTTGCGTGGTTTTTCTATTTGCGCAAAAACGGTACATGATAGCGCTACGATTTTTCACGGTCTTACTCATTCTCCTGTGCTCAAGTGCAACAAGTTTTGTTCCGATCGAAGGTATAAAAATCTTAATTCTTAAAAACCGCGCATGCGAGATTGGTCTCCTCTCCTGCCAGTCACCTGGGACGGCGACGCCTTCCGACGCAACATCGCCACGCTGATTGGCCAGGTCCACTGTCACTCACCGGCGGGGAGGATTGAAGGAGTGGAGCGAGCAAAGTTAGTACATCACCGCCTGCTGGAGCGCGGCTGGAGATGCGTCGCCCAGAGCCTGGTCGAGGCCGACTCCTTCAACCTCTCTATCATGGGGAGGTGAGGAGGGGTAGTGGGGGATAGGGGAGGTGGGGGGTAGGGAGGGGAGATGAGTTATGGAGGGATAGAGAGAGTGACTGAGGGTAGGGAAAAGGAGAGGGGAGGGATTGGGGGTGGGGAGGAGGAGAGGGGAAAGAAGAGGGAGGATGAAGAGGAGGGGGAGGGTGCTGGGTGATGAGGGGAAATGAGCCGCGCCTGCGCAGTTAGGGGCTATGGTTGAGTGGTGGAATATTGCGTTGGGGGAACGGGTGAGTGGTGGAATATTGCGTTGGGGAATGGGTTGCGTTGGGGGACCAGGCCTCCCGTGTGACAATGGGACCCAACGGGTCCCACTTAGTCTAGTAAGAGATAAAATTGATTGAAAGAAAATTGATTGAAAGAAAAATGCTGCAAGATGCACTGAGCGATGTCGACTGGAATATGTTCTAAGCAAGTTCCAGTGACGTCAGTGAGTTTGCGGAAGCTGTCACGGACTTCATTGTAACAATAGCCGATAACATCGTCCCCACGGTAAGAGCATCTTTCCAAATCAAAATCCCTGGGTGGACAGGTCCATTCGCGTTGCCTTGAATGCTCGTACCGTTGTTTACAACTCTGGCCTGGCATCCCGAAATATGGACGACTACAAGGTAGAGTCCTACCGACTGCGAAGGGCGGTGAAGGACGCAAAAAGGAGGTACAGGGACAAGATGGAGTCACAGATGGAGCAGCAGGACACCAGACGCCTGTGGCAGGGGCTACGGACTATAACAAACTACCGGAGCAGCCCCCCCTCAACCGGAAGTGCCGGCACCTCCCTAACTGACGACCTGAACTCTTTCTACGCACGATTCGAGACGGGCAACATCATTCCTAGCTCGCCGGCTAACAACAACACCGCCAGCGCACTGGCAAGCGAGGCTGGAGGGAGGTCCACCGCCGGGAATGTGCACACATTCTCGTCCGAGCACGACGTGAGGAGGGCTCTGACGCGTGTGAACACGAGGAAAGCTGTCGGCCCAGATGGTATAACTGGGCGAGTACTTAAGTCTTGTGCTACTCAGCTAGCCCCAATGCTCACCACTATATTCAACCTCTCCCTGGCCAATTCCGTGGTCCCTGCCTGCTTCAAAAGATCCATCATTGTACCTGTACCAAAGAATGCCTCTCCAGCTTGTTTGAATGACTACCGACCGGTGGCCCTCACCTCGGTGGTCATGAAATGCTTCGAGAGGCGGATCAAGAACCACATCTACGCCTTCCTCCCTCGCAACATGGACCCGCTACAGTTCGCATACCGTCCGAACAGATCCACGGACGATGCGGTCTCCCAGGTTCTGCACACCGCTCTCTCACCTTGACAGCCAGAAGTGGAGCTATCTGAGGATGCTGTTCATTGACTTCAGTTCAGCCTTCAATACGATAGTCCCCACCAGACTTGCTGTGAAGCTGCTGGAACTGGGGCTTAACACTCCCCTGTGTGCCTGGGTCCTGCACTTTCTCACTGCCAGGCCACAGGTAGTCAAGATGGGAAGACATACCTCGAACACCCTCACCCTGAACACAGGATCCCCCCCCAGGGTTGCGTCCTCAGCCCCCTACTGTACTCCCTGTACACACATGACTGTGTGACCAGGTTCAGCTCCAACTCCATAATCAAGTTTGCTGATGACACTGTGGTGGTGGGTCTGATAACAATGAGAAGGCCTACCGGGAGGAGGTGGCTGATCTGGCACTCTAGTGTCAGGACAATAGCCTCCTCTTGAATGTCATAAAAAACTAAGGAGCTGATTGTTGACTTTAGAAGGGCACAACATCTGAGGATGTACACGCCACTGGAGATAAATGGGGCTATTGTGGATAGGGTGAGCTGCTTTAAATACCTGGGAGTCCACATCACAGAGAATCTGACATGGACAACACACGCTGCCGCACTGGTGCGTAAGGCAAGGCAGCGCCTTTACCACCTCAGGCAGCTGAGGTAATTCAGAGTCTCTTTGAGGATCCTTCAGTGCTTCTATTCTGGGGCTGTAGAAAGCATCTTGTCCGGCAACATCACAATCTGGTTTGGGAACTGCTCTGCCCAGGACAGGAAGGCTCTGTAGAGAGTAGTGCGTTCGGCCGAAAGCACTATGGGAACTACACTCGCCCCCCTGCAGGACCTATACATCAGAAGGTGCAGATCCAGAGCCAGCAACATTATGGGGGACCCCTACCACCCCAGCAACGGACTGTTCCAGCTGCTACGGTCAGGCAAACGCCTCCGCTGTCATGCCATGAAAGCAGAGAGGATGAGACAGAGTTTTTTTTCTCACAGGCCATCAGGACTTTAAACTTATCTCACCAGGGACTAATTTACTGTACTAATTTACTGTTATGTTGTGTCTTTTTTAAATTGTTTTTTTTTCTAACATGTAAATACTGATTCTGTTCTATTCTGTTCTGTAGTTTTTGCACAATCCGCAGGCATTGCCACTTTCATTTCACTGCACATCTTGTATGTGTATGTGACAAATAAACTTGACTTAACGTGAAAAATGGAGGATGTTAAACTTTGCATCAATTTCATGCAGGACACTGCAAATAAATCAAAGATATGGGCTAGTTTCAAACAGTCACCATACCCAAGAAGAAGGTATTGTAAAATATATTGGAACTAAAGGCAGACGGGTTACCACACTGATGGCCTAAAGCAGAGACGTTAAAGATAGTGTGTGGAAGCGAAACTGGAGCCATTGGTAAATATTTTTCAAAATTCGGAGTTCTGGAAAGGGATCACAAATGGGATTGTTTAACATAAAGGAAGACAAAAAGTAGGTGATTCTAGCACTGTCGGCATATGTCTTCTTGGCTAGACATTGTATTCTACAATCGACGAACGGGTAGCTAATTATTTTGAGAAGTTAATGGTTTTACGAAAGGTAAATTATGTTTGACAAATTTGCTAGAATTCATTAAGGATATAACAAGCAGAGTCACTAGAGGGTAATCTATACATGTGGTGTATTTGGATTTTCAGGAGCCATTGGATGAGGTACCACAAGATCAAAAATGTTTATTTGTCGTGAATAAGAACAATGATATGCTTACTTGCTGCAGCTTTACAGGCACATTTTACACAACAACAACAATAAATGTGGAATAGATTATTAGTTAATCTCAGCAAACTAGACAATTAAAGTGCAGAATCCTAAGTATGTACAGAAACCATAGTTGTGCTAAGTCCATAGTGGTTCAATGTTGAGGTAGGGTGATTTAAGAATCTGATTAGTTAATGAGGCAAAGCTGCTCTTAAACCTGGAGGGAGTTCCGAGGTCCCTGTACCACCTTCACGATGTAGCAGTGAGAAGAGAGGTGATGTGGGTCTTTGATGATATTAACTGCCTTCTTGATGAGCTCATGGAATTAGAGTAAGTGTGTTGGAGAATATGAAGATTGGCTATTGCATAGAATACAGAGAATGGGAAGAAATTGATAATTTTGCTTTGCAAAATATCACCAGTGCATTAGTTCTTGGCCATCATATATTCACAGTTTATATTAATGACCCTGAGGTGGACAGAATTTCAGTATCCAAGTTTGTTGATGACAGAAAGAAATGGGAGGCCATGTGGCAATGAAGGTATTTTGACTGCAACAGGATGTAGATTGAATCAGAAGGTGAAAACTTAACAAATTGAGTTTAATGTAGGAAAATGTATAGTAATGCACTTCTGTAAGATGAATCTAAAGACAGAATATGATCTAAATCAGGGGTCGGCAGCCTTGTTCTGCATGGGGGCCAGGACGCATATCTGAGCCGATGGTGGGCCACATCTATCACGTGTACACATGGATCCCGCTCCGGATGGCAGGCATCAAATCACGTGTTCACAGGTAGACAAAAATGCTGGAGAAACTCAGCGGGTGAGGCAGCCTCATGCAATCCTTGCATGACCCACCCGCTGAGTTTCTCCAGCATTTTTGTCTACCTTCGATTTTTCCAGCATCTGCAGTTCTTTCTTAAACGTGTTCACAGAAGGTGCCGGCGGCTTTGCACAGGATGCGGTACAACCAGAGCTCGGTCGCCGCTTGGGGCGCCCGGCCGCTGCTTGCGGCGCTCAGTGGGCCGGATGATCACGGGGAAAAAATCTGCCTGCGGGCTGGATTGTTTCAGTTTACGGGCCGCATTCGGCCCGGGGGCCGTAGGTTGCCGATCCCTGATCTAAATGAAGAAAGATTGATAATGAAAAAAGTACTGAGTTTTCTTATGCATGTTGCAAAACATTAACAGGCAGATGGAACAATTTGCAGAAGAGATGAGTTTAGAAAAACTTAAATATTATTACAATTACTTGGGCTTTTGTTGAGGCCACACCTGGAGTAATCTGCACAATTTGAGCAAAGGAAGTGATAAGTGGATCCAGGTGTGGAGGGTGGTCGATGGGCTCAGGAGGGCGAGAGAGGGGGAAAGATAACAGAGCCTGGGATGTGATTGGAGAAGGTAACCAGAGGCTGCAGAGATGGAATCTGATGGGACAGGAAGGTGGAGTATGGGACCTAAATGGGAGAAGGGATGGGCAGATGCAGACAGTGGAAGGGAGAGAACTCAATGGGAGAAATTGTGTGGGTAACGGGCAGATAGAGTGGGTGGGGAAGAAGCTGGGTGAGAGGGAGGATGGTGTGGAAAAGAAGTGTGTGAATGGGAGAATCTGGATGGATACAGGGAGTAATAGAGAACGGGTTATTTGAAATTTGGGAATTCCTCACCATCCATTCCATTGGCTCATTGCCCACTTAACTCCATCCACCAATCTGCCCCTCCTTACCTGGATTCTTCTATCCACCTCACTCATCTCTTTATACTGGCTATCTCCACTGTACTCTTTTAGTCATAAACGTTCAGCACAGAAACTGAGCCTTTGGTCCATCTTGCCCGTGCCAATAGAAATGCATCATCTATGCTAGTCCCAATTGCTTGCTTTGCCCCATATCCCTCTAAACCTTTCCTATCTATGTACAGTGGCTTGCAAAAGTTTTCATACCCCTTGAACTTTTCCACATTTTGTCACGTTACCACCACAAACGTAAATGCATTTTATTGGGATTTTATGTGATAGACCAACACAAAGTGGTGCATAATTGTGAAGTGGAAGGAAAATGATACATGGTTTTCAAATTTTTATACAAATAAAAAACTGAAAAGTGTCGCGTGCAAAAGTATTCAGCCCCCCTGAGTCAATACTTTGTAGAACCATCTTTCACTGCAATTACAGCTGCAAGTATTTTGGGGTATGTCTCTACCAGCTTTGCACATCTAGAGACTGAAATTTTTGCCCATTCTTCTTTGCAAAATATCTCAAGCTCAGTCAGATTGGATGGAGAGCGTCTGTGAACAGCAATTTTCAAGTCTTGCCAGAGATTCTCAATTGGATTTAGGTCTGGACTTTGACTGGGCCATTCTAACACATGAATATGCTTTGATCTAAACCATTCCATTGTAGCTCTGGCTGTATGTTTAGGGTCGTTGTCCTGCTGGAAGGTGAACCTCCGCCCCAGTCTCAAGTCTTTTGCAGACTCTAACAGGTTTTCTTCCAAGATTGCCCTGTATTTGGCTCCATTCATCTTCCCATCAACTCTGACCAGCTTCCCTGTCCCTGCTGAAGAAAAGCATCCCCACAGCATGATGCTGCCACCACCATGTTTCACAGTGGGGATGGTGTGTTCAGGGTGATGTGCAGTGTTAGGTTTCCGCCACACATAGCGTTTTGCATTTAGGCTAAAAGTTTCAATTTTGTTCTCATCTGACCAGAGCACCTTCCTCCACATGTTTGCTGTGTCCCCCACATGGCATGTGGCAAACTGCAAACGGGACTTCTTATGGCTTTTTTTCAACAATGGCTTTCTTCTTGCCACTCTTCCATAAAGGCCCGATTTGTGGAGTGCACGACTAATAGTTGTCCTGTGGACAGATTCTCCCACCTGAGCTGTGGATCTCTGCAGCTCCTCCAGAGTTACCATGGACCTCTTGGCTGCTTCTCTGATCAATGCTCTCCTTGCCCGGCCTGTCAGTTTAGGTGGACGGCCATGTCTTGGTAGGTTTGCAGTTGTGCCATACTCTTTCCATTTTCGGATGATGGATTGAACAGTGCTCCGTGAGATGTTCAAAGCTTGGGATATTTTTTTATAACCTAACCCTGCTTTAAACTTCTCCATAACGTTATCCCTGACCTGCCTGGTGTGTTCCTTGGGCTCCATGATGCTGTTTGTTCACTAATGTTCTCTAACAAACCTCTGAGGCCTTCACAGAACAGCTGTATTTATACTAAGATTAGATTACACACAAGTGGACTCTATTTACTAATTAGGTGACTTCTGAAGGCAATTGGTTGCACTGGATTTTATTTAGGGGTATCAGAGTAAAGGGGGCTGAATACTTTTGCACGCGACACTTTTCAGTTTTTTATTTGTTAAAAAATTTGAAAACCATGTATCATTTTCCTTCCACTTCACAATTATGCGCCACTTTGTGTTGGTCTATCACATAAAATCCCAATAAAATACATTTATGTTTGTGGTTGTAACGTGACAAAATGTGGAAAAGTTCAAGGGGTATGAATACTTTTGCAAGCCACTGTACCTGTCCATGTGTCTTTTAAATGTTTTTATTATACCTGCCTCAACTACCTTCTCTGACAGCTTGTTCCATATACCTACCATCCTCTTAATGAACTATTTGCTGCTCATGTTCCAATTATATCTTTCCCCCTCACCTTTAACCTATGTCCTCTGGTTCTTGATTCCCCAACCCTGGACGGAAGACTGCATTAAGCCTATCTAAACCTCCCCATGATTTTATACACCTCTATAAGATCACTCGTCAGCCTCCTGTTGTCCAAGGAAAAACATCGGAGCCTGCCCAATGTTTTCCTATAGCCCAGGCCCATGTGTCCTGGAAAAATCCTCATTCAAATTGTTGATATAATCCACAAACAACGATGGACCCTGCACCTATACGTCAAGCACCATTCACAGGCCTCCAATCCAAAAATCAATCTTCCACCACCACTCCCTGCTCACCAGGACATTGGTTCTCTTCCAGTTCAGGTTCTCTTCCAGTTCAGGTGATGCTGCTCTTCCCTGACTCATCATCTCCACCCCCCACCCCCCCTAAACGGAATCTAAAGGGGCGTGCTTGTTGTCAAGGGGATTGGCCACAGGGAATTACTGCATTTCCTTTCCAAGTGGTCACCCAGCTACTTTCTTCCTGTGCTCTCGCCGTGATCACCTCACAGTAACACTTATCCACGACTTCATCTGTCTCTCAGATGATCCTGGAGTCGTCCAGCTGCTGTTCCAGTTCCCTAATGCGTTCTGTAAGGAGCTGTAGCTGGATGCACCTCCCACGGGGGCACTGCTCAGGAACACTGTGAATCTCTGACTACCTACGTCCTGCAAGAGGACCATACTATGGCCTTAGCTGCCATCTCTACAGCCCAGAGGAAGGATCTCAACCCGAAGCTCCACTATCTACAATGCATTCAGAAAGTATTCAGACCCCTTCACTTTTTCCACATTTTGTTACGTTACTGCCTTATTCTAAAATGGATTAAATTCTACTTTTTATCATCAATCTACAGACAATACCCCATAATAAAAAAGCGAGAAAAGGCATTTAGAAATTTTTGCAAAGTAATTACAAAGAAATAACTGAAATATCACATTTACACTTTCTGACCCTTTACTCAGTACTTTGTTGAAGCACCTTTGGCAGCGATTACAGCCTCCAGCCTTCTTGGGTATAACGCTACAAGCTTGGCGCACCTGTATGTGTGTAATTTCTCACATTCTTCTCTGCAGATCCTCTCAAGCTCTGTCAGGTTGGATGGGGAGCGTCGATGCACAGTTATTTTCAGGTCCCTCCAGAGGTGGCCGATCGGGTTCAAGTCCGGGCTCTGGCTGGGCCACTCAAGGACATTCACAGACTGTCACGAAGCCACTCCTGCATTGTCTTGGCTGTGTGCTTAGGGTTGTTGTCCTGTTGGAAGGTGAACCTCCATCCCAGTCTGAGGTCCAGAACGCTCTGGAGCATGTTTTCATCAAGGATCTCTCTGTACTTTGCTCCGTTCATCTTTCCCTGAATCCTGACTAGTCTCCCAGTTCCTACCGCTGCAAAACATCCCCACAGCATGATGCTGCCTTAACCATGCTTCACCGTAGGTATGGTATTTGTCAGGTGATGAGTGGTGCCTGGTTTCCTCCAGACGTGACACTTAGCACTCGGGCCAAAGAGTTCAATCTTGGTTTCATCAGACCATAGAATCTTGTTTCTCATGATCTGAGTGTCCATTTAGGTGCCTTTTGGCAAACTCCAAGCAGGCTGTCACGTGCCTTTTACTGAGGAGTGGCTTCTGTCTGACCACTACCATAAAGGCCTGATTGGTGGAGTGCTGCAGATATAGTTGTCCTTCTGGAAGGTTCTCCCATCTCCACAGAGGAACTCTGGAGCTCTGTCAGAATGACCATCGGGTTCTTGCTCATCTCACTGGCCAAGGCCCTTCTCTCCCGATTGCTCAGTTTGGCTGGGCGGCCAGCTCTATCAAGAGTCCTGGTGGTTCCAAAGTTCTTCTATTTAAGAATGACGGAGGCCACTGTGCTCTTCGGGACCTGCAATGCTGCAGAAATTGTTTTTTACCCTTACCCAGATCTGTGTCTCGATACAATCCTGTCTCGGAGGTCTACGGACAATTCCTTGATCTTCATGGCTTGGTTTTTGCTCTGACATGCACTGTCAACTGTGGGTCCTTATATAGACAGGTGTGTGCCTTTCCAAATCATGTCCAATCAATTTAATTTACCACTGGTGGACTCCAATCAAGTTGTAGAAACATCTCAAGGATAATCACTGGAAACAGGATGCATCTAAGCTAAATTTTGAGTATCATAGCAAAGGGTCTGAATACTTATGTAAATGTGATATCAGTTATCTCTTTTTAATTACTTTGCAAAAATTTCTAAACCTGTTTTCACTTTTATTATGGGGTATTGATAAAAAAAGAAAATAATTTAATCCATTTTACAATAAGGCAGTAATGTAACAAATTGAGGAAAAAGTGAAGGGGTCTGAATACTTTCTGAATGCACTGTATTATATCCATGGACTCCGCCTGATCTGCTGAATTCCTCCATAATTTCAATATTATCATGGCTGATTTGCAATCTGCAAATTTTTGTTTCTGCGCCAATTTCCCATAGACTTCAGTTATAGAGTCATAGAGTGATACAATGTGGAAACAGGCCCAACGTGCTCACACCGGCCAACATGTCCCAGCTACACTCGTCCCACCTGCCTGCGCTTAGTCCATATCCCTCCAAACCTGTCCTATCTATGTACCTGTATTAAGTGCTTCTTAAACGTTCGGATAGTCCCAGCCTCAACTACCTCCTCTGGCAGCTTGTTCCATACACCCATCACCCTTTGTGTGAAAATGTTACCCCTCGGATTCCTCCAATCTTTTCCCCTTCACCTTAAACCTATGTCCTCTGGTCCTCGATTCATCCACTCTGGGCAAGAGACTTTGTGCATCTACCCGACCTATTCCTCTCATGGAGAGTTCGCTGATCAGTTTCCCCGATCTTTAAAAAAATTACCTACTTACTCTCTTTAAGTAGCCAGTGGGGTATAGAATTTCAGAGATCCTTCACTCTTTGTGAGAATCTCCTATGTACGTCAGTTTTACAGGGCCAATCTTCGACTGTCCATTTCCCTCTATGGATGTGCCTGGCCCACTGAGTTCCTGCAGCAGTATATCAGCTCCAAATTCTAGCATGTGTAGTCATTTGCCTCCATTTTGAATGGTAGAGCCGGCTCAAGAGATCAGGTGGCCAACTCTCGTGCCTTGTGTTCATTCTGACTGTTCTGGATCTATCAATCAATCAAAAGTTTTGACTTTAGAGATACACAAGACTAAGTGGGACCCGTTGGGTCACATGTACACATGAGACGGCTGGTCCCCCAACGCAATATTGCACCTCTCCACCAATTCCAATATTGGTGGGCAGTGGGGGGGGGGCTTTCTGGAGCGCTAATATGGGTGTGGTGGTCCGAAGGGACAGGTTTCCATGGGGCTAGTATGGACATTGTGGGCCGAATGGATACTTGGGATGGCAGCTCAGTCACTCAGGCCTGCTGGGCTGGCAGCCTAGTCACTCAGGCCTGGTGGGCTGGCAACTCAGTGCTGGTGGGCTGGCAGCTCAGTCACTCAGGGCTAGTGGGCTGGCAGCTCAGTCAATCAGGGCTGGAGGGCTGGCAGATCAGTCACTCAGGGCTGGTGGGCTGGCAGTGCAGGCCACCAAATTCAATTTCATAGCATTTCAGGCAGAGTGCAGGCCACCAGACTCAATTTCATAGCATTTCAGGCGGAGTGCAGGCCACCAGACACAATTTCACAGCATTTCAGGCGGAGTGCAGGCCACCAGACTCAATTTCACGGCATTTCAGGCGGAGTGCAGGCCACCAGACTCAATTTCTCAGCATTTCAGGCGGAGTGCAGGCCACCAGACTCAATTTCTCAGCATTTCAGGCAGAGTGCAGGCCACCAAATTCAATTTCATAGCATTTCAGGCAGAGTGCAGGCCACAAAATTGCAAAACAACTCATTGCATTGTCATTAAGTGCTAACAAATCGTTTATTGCAAGTACATTGCAGACTCACAGTTCAGTTGATTCACAGCTTAGAATCACAGTTGTGGACTCTCCCTCGCGATCTTCCAGAGTGACTGACTCACGTCCAGGCATCCGGGGTTTTATAATCCTGGTCACCGGGAGAGGCATTACCTTCATCGTGGTGATTGACAGGCGAGAGGACCAATCAGCTGATCTCAAGATTTTTTAAACACTCATAACTTTTTTATTTTTCATCAATCGGAAAAATCCTCTGGGCTGCCTCAGTGGAGGAGGACTGTGAGTAAGATGGCCAAAAATCATAGCGATATATGGTAGCGTTTTTTCTAAAATCAATATACAGCGCAGACAGGAAGTGGTCAAGATGAGACTTAATTATATAGATGAACACAAATCCAAGTTTTGCTTTTTAAAAGGTTAAGTGCACCTGTAGTCAAAACTAGCTCTGGTACTTACCAAAAGGTAGGATGCTATGGGAATGCAGGGTGACTTGGACAGGTTAGGGGAGTGGGCGGATGCATGGCAGATGACGTTTAATGTGGTGAAATGTGAGGTTATCCACTGGTAGCAAAAACAGGAAGGCAGATTACTATCTAAATGGCGTCAAGTTGGGAAAAGGAGAAGTACAGCGGGATCTGGGGGTCGTTGTTCATCAGCCTATGAAAGTAAGCACGCAGGTACAACTGGCAGTGAAGAAAGCGAATGGCATGTTGGCCTTTAACAAGAGGAGTCGAGTATAGGAGCAAAGAGGTCCTTCTGCAGTTGTACAGAGCCCTAATGAGACCACACCTGGAGTATTGTGTGCAGTTTTGGTCCCCTAATTTGAGGAAGGACATTCTTGATATTGAGGGAGTGCAGCGTAGGTTTACAAGGTTAATTCCCGGGATGGCGGGACTGTCATATGCTGAGAGAATGAAGCAGCTGGGCTTGTACACTTTGGAGTTTAGAAGGATGAGAGGGGATCTTATTGAAACATATAAGATTGTTTATAGCCCTGTCCCACGGTACGAGTTCATTCCTAGAGCTCTCCCGAGTTTTAAAAATTCAAACTTATGGTAAGCACGGAGAATGAACGTAGCGGTTGCGTCGGAGCTCGGGGACGTCTCTTAGCGCTAACCGCAGGTACTCGGGAAGACTCGTTAACGGCAGGTAAGCACGGGAAGACTCGTGAAGATTTTTCAACATGATGAAAAATGTCCACGAGAGCCCCATGTACCGAAGTGTGGCCATTACCGTAAATCTCCGAGTTCGAATCAGGGCAAACTCGGGAGAACTCTTGGAATGAACTCGTACCGTGGGACAGGGGTTTAAGGGTTTGGACACGCTGGAGGCAGGAAACGTGTTCCCGATGTTGGGGGAGTCCAGAACCAGGGGCCACAGTTTAAGAATAAGGGGAAAGCCATTTAGAACGGAGACATGGAAACACTTTTCCTCACAGAGAGTTGTGAGTGTGTGGAATTCTCTGCCGCAGAGGGCGGTGGAGGCAGGTTCTCTGGATGCTCTCAAGAGAGAGCTGGATAGGGCTCTTAAAGATAGCGGAGCCGGGGGATATGGGGTAAAAGCAGGAACGGGGTACCGATTGGGGATGATCAGCCATGATCACATTGAATGGCGGGTGCTGGCTCGAAGGGCCGAATGGCCTACTCCTGCACCTATTGTCTATTGTCTATTAAAATAAATCTGATAAAATTATCCTTACTTTAAGGTTTGAAACACTGAGGCATTTGTAGTACATTAAAAGTGCTGAATAAATAGAAGTTACTATTATCTGAAACTCTTTAGCCCCTTAACCCTCTTTTTCATATTGACACAATTTTTATAACACTATTTTTTACAGCAAGAGGTTGCTTAGGTACAGAACTGTGACATAATCAGCAAACTACCTGTACGTTTCAGATATAACCCCACATTCTTCTAAACTCAGTAAATACAGGCTTAGTTGGTTCCATCTCTCTTTACACAATAAACCCAACATACTAAGAATCGATAGGATGAACCTTTGCATTCTGTCCTTTTACGTGTTTCTATCATGGCAGTAATGAGTTGTGCATGACAAACTTTTTTGAAATGCAGCTGAAATACTTCATGAGGAAATGCATTTCTGTAACATCTTTCATGACCTGGTCAACTGAAGTACCCAACTGCAGGCAGTAAAAACAAGGAACTGCATTTACTGCTCAATGCACAAACAGACCCAGAGATTTGGAGTAACTCAACAGATCAGGCAGCGTCTCTCAAGAACATGGATAGGTGACGTTTCGGGATCAGTGTTCTTCAGAGAAGCTGCTTGGTCTATTGTGTTGCTCCAACGTTTTGTGTCTTTTTGTGTCCAACAGCTCGTGCAGTTACTATTCTAGTTTATGAAAATAGAAGTGTTTGTATACAGCATGCTCTCACAAACAGCAGGTGATGAAAAACAGATAAATTGTTTCTTAGTTATGCGTGTTTAAAAAAATATATATTGGCCAGGACTGAAAAGAACTGCTCCTCAGAATAGTGCAAAGGGCTCTTTTGCATTCACTTGAATGCACAGACAGAGCCTTGGATAAATGACTCCTCTAAATGTTGGCTTTGTGATTACCACATTTGAGTGTGATTTCTGCACTAGATTTACCAAGATATTCCCTGGGGTGGAGCATTTCAGTTATGAAGAGAGATCCTCAGCCAAGGAGGATGAGGGTTCATAACAGGAAATTTTCCACATGGGAAACGTTCAAAAACAAAACAAGCATGTAGGTGAGAACACATTTAGTGGAGATTGAGACAGACGAGGGAATGCTGTGTGCTCGGTTTGACATGGCTCACCCCAAGCTCCCCAGATGCAACCCTCCATCCAGTCAATCGCATGGATTGACCGGCAGCATTGGGGAAAGGCATCTGCCTCATGATAAACTCTTCCTGGTATTCAGACAAAATGGTCCCGTCCAACTCCTGCTCTCTGCACCAGGAACACCTAGCAGTCAAGTGCCGTCCCTTCTATCCACAAAGAGAATTCACCCCCATCACCATGACCACGGTCTACATTCCACCCCAGGCTGACATTCATGTAGCAATGGAGGAGGTGCACGCCGAGATCAACAAATACCAGACGACATTTCCCGACCTTTCTCATCATAACGGGATTCTGTCAAGATCATTTCGTAAACATCAGCAGCACGTTTCCTGTAACACCCTCAACCACTGCTATTCCACCATCAAAGATGCTTCTCGCTCTATCCCTTGCCCTCACTTTGGAGAATCAGCCCACCTTGCTGTGCTCCTCCTTCCTGCAGAGTCTGAAGAGCGCTGCTCCAGTGGTGAACTACTCCGAGGAGGCAGAGGAATGACTCCACAATTGCTTGGAGTCGATAGACTGGGCAATGTTCAACAGACCAAAAAGAATATGCCATGGTTGTTACCAACCTCATAAGAAAATGCGAGGAGTAGTGTGTTCCCACCAAATCCATTCAACTTTTCCCCATCCAGAGGTCCACAGTCTTCTGAGGACTAGATGTCGGGCATACAGGAATTCCAGGTACGACCCACATAAGGCCATCAAAAAAGCAGAGACGCTTCACTTTAAATTGGAGGTTGAGGCGATGTTTGTTGGATCACAAGTGATAAGAGTAGAATTAGGCCATTCGGCCCATCAAGTCTACTCCACCATTCAATCATGGCTGATCTATCTCTGCCTCCTAACCCCATTCTCCTGCTTTCTCCCCGTAACTTCTGACACCTGTACTAATCAAGAATCTGGTTGTGGTGGGGCTTGCACACCAGCGTTTCCTACAAGGTGAAACCAAGTTGCAGCTCGAATGACACCTAGGCATAACACCTGGGTGAGGTCAGTGCGTTCTATCCATGCTTCAAAAGGGAGAGCATTAATATACCTTCATGGCTTCCTGTAGCCCCTGATGGGAATGTAATTGCAGTCCCAAGGCTAATTTCAGAAGATCCTTCATGAGGGCGAATTCTTGCAAAGCGTCTGGACCTGATAGTTTACCTGGCTGCATTCTCAAAACCTGCATGGACCAACTGGCTGGAGTTTTTGCGGGCATCTTCAACCTCGCATTACTGAGGTCTGAGGTTCCTACCTGCTTTAAAAGGGCATCAATACCAGTGCCCAAGAGGAATAAGGTGACATCCCTCAATGACTACCAACCAGTGCCATTAGCGATAAAGTGCTTTGAGAAGTTTACTACGGTGCATCTCAACTCCTACCTTAGCAAGAATTTGGACCCACTATAATTTGCCTACCACCACGACAGATATTCGGCATATGGGGACTCGCTGACTCCACTCAGCCCTGACCATTTTGACAATGAGGTACTTCAGACTGTTCATCGGCTACAGCTCGGCGTTTAACAATCATGCTCTCCAAACTTGTTATCAAGCACCGGGAACTGTATCTGCGCATCCCTATGCAACTGGGTCCTCGGCTTCCTCATCAATAAACCACAATTGGTATGAATTGGCGATAACTGCTTCCTTGATAATTATCAGCACGGGAGCACTTGAGGACCCGTGTACTCGGTCTCCTGCTCTATACCCATGACCGTGTAGCCAGGCATACTTTCAGATTTGCCAATTATACCACTGTTGGACTAATTATGTGGACAATGATGAGTCTGAGTATAGGAGGGAGATTTGATTGTTTGATTAATTGGTGCCAGAATAATCACCTTGCTCTCAACAGAGCTGTACCAAGGAGCTCATTGTTGACTTTGGGCGAGGCTTGCTGAGGATCTACCAACTTGTCTTCATCAACGGAGATACAAACATGGTGGACACCACCCGGTCCCATCATGAAAGGGATCTACAGGAAGCGCTGCCTCAAAGGCAGCCAGCATCATCAAAGACTCAGACCACCCTGGCCTTGCTCTCATTTCACTTTGCCATCGGAAGAAGGTATAGGAGTCTGAAAACTGATCTCCAGGTTCAGGAATAGCTTCTTCCCAACAACCATCAGGCTCTTGAACACTACAAACACTAACTAAACTACGAACTGTCTTAGTTACACTAAGGACTTCAAGTTTCAGGTGGCATAGTGACGCAGTGGTAAAGTTGCTGCCTTACAGCGCCAGAAACCCAGGTTTGATTCTGACTACGAGCGAATGCCTCTACGGAGATTGTTTATTCTCCCCGTAACCTGCGTGGGTTTTCTTCGGGATCTCTGTTTCCTTCCACACTCCAAAGACGTACTGTTTTGTAGATTAATTGGCTTGGTATAATTGTAAATTGTCCCCAGTGTGTGTAGGATGGTGTATGTGTGCAGGAATCGCTGGTTGGCGCGGACTCGGTGGGCCGAAGGGCCTGTTTCCGTGCTGTATCTTTAAATTAAACTAAACTAAACATTTTGCACTAATAATGTTTTTAATTTATTGAATTTTGTTTTGTTTTGTTTATTAAGTTATGGTTTCAATGTCAGTTTATTGTCAAGTTATCTGTACATACTGTGTTTACAGGCCGTTATGCTGCAGTAAGAATAGCATTGTTCCGTTGTCAGTACATTGGCCAACTAAATACTTTTGACTCTTGAGAACTTTTTTCACCCATGTTGGAGTCAGCCTGGCTGGGTGGAGTGTAAGTACACTCACAAGATTTAAGAGGTTTCTGGACAAGCACCAGAATTGCCAAGTAGACCAAGTGATCAAGCACATGTAGTCAGGATCGAACCTGGGTCTCTGGTGCTATAAGGCAGCAATTCTACAGCCTGAAGTCCTTAGTGTAACTAAGACAGTTTGTAGCTTGTGGTTTAATGTAGATCAAATGCTGGTAAATTAGTATAGATATGTACTTTCTGATGGATGTGGAATAGTGGGCTGAATGGGCTGACTCTGCTCTGTATGACTCCATGATATTCATTCCTTCTCTATCCCGTGTCGAGCAAGGTTGGAAAATGTTATTAAACCGTATGATGGAAACAAACACAGGTACTTGAATGCAACACAGACACAGACACACACACAAATGTGCATAATAATCCTGATGACTGAATGGAAGATTATCACAAACATGCACTTCTTTACTAGGTCATCCCCATGAACTATGATAAAAAAAAATCTGCCGTTTCTAACACAGCATTGAGAAGTGTTAAAGGCCTGTCTCACGAGTCTGCGGTGATACAGGAAGTATCTACCGCTCGTGGATACCAGAGACCGCGGGTTCGGTTTAAAACGCAAACTGCCGAGGCCGTGCGGCGTTGGTCCCAACACCGCATGGTGCTCACAAAAAGTCAGCAATGTTCAAAAATAATTTCTTGCCGCCAGTGAGGCACGAGTGCGGCACGGTCACCGCCACAGCCGCCGCCCATGTGGCACGAGCGCCGCGAGTCGAACCTTCACCGCCACAGCCTCCGCCAGTGAGGCACGTGTGCGGCACGGCCGCCGCCACAGCCCCGCGATCCGAAAGACGTCATCGCGTAGCGCGTCGCGTTGCGCGATGACGTCATCACCCGACGCCGCAAGCTCGTGGAACCGGCCGTACGGAGATCACTCGGCCCCCGTGCAGCATCCGTGCGGTCCCCTCTTCCGGCGACGCCGGGCTTCACCGCCAATGACCGCAAACCCGTGGGACAGAGCCTTTATAAATGAACATTGATTGATAAATGTTCTATGGGTACTAAAAATTCTCCCATTTTTAATTATAGAAGAACAATATTTAGCATTGAAAAAGGGTTTATTGAGTTGTACGTCTGTGTTATTACACTGTGTTTAATGTTACACTCTTTGCATGGCACAGTTTTTATATAATTGAGGGAGCAATTTTGGAATTTGTAGACAGTTTTATGTACTAAACAAAGTATGTCAGGGTTCAGTGAGGCTTTATTCGTTACTGGCTTGAGTGAGCTATTTTTTCCTGTTTTGCAATCTATTTTAAGAAAGTATTGCAGCAAAATTATAACCTGACAATCTTGGCAAAGCAACCATCCGCTTCATGGGACTTCTGCCATATTCTGACTTGCAAAGCTTTTGAAATATGCAGCCCATAATGTCATTCTCACTTGTAGGTGAGGAAGTTTGAGCATTTCAATCCTGCTCAAGAATTTGTGCATATAATGTAAGGTTCAGCATTACACAACATTTTGATTTAAGTTATGTTGTTGTGTATAAATGTACCTAATTTTCATATGCCGATTATAACCATGCAATCGACATATGATAGATGGTAGATATATTAACATTTCTGTATTGTTGGTTAGTGTGAAATTACTTTAATAATGTTGAAACAATTTAAACTTAGTGCTTGAGAAACAAGAACTTTCTCAAGAAGAGTGTTGCATTATGGATTAGAGTAGCTATAGCTTTAATAATCACTCCTCCTTAACCCATTAACTATTAGTGAGCGTGCAAAATATTTGCAAGTTATAAATAGCTATTGCTCTTGCTTTGCTTGGTATTATGTTAGTATTGGAAATAGAACATTTATTTTAAACCAGTTTAAGCCAGAATCAAAGGGCAGATTATTATCTAAATGGAACAAGGCTGTAAATGAGTGAAGGACAAATAAATCTAGATGCATGAATTGCAAAAAGTTAATAGGCAGGTTCAGCAAATAATTAAGCGGGTAAATGGCATAATGGCAATTATTGCAAAGAAGTTAGGGTTTAGAAATAAGCATGCTTTGTTAGAGAGTGTTGGTGCACACAGTTTTAGTCCTCTATCTTAATAAAGGATATAATAGCATTGGATATAGTCCAAAAGAGAATCATTAGGCTATTTTCTGGGGTGAGAACTCTCCTATCAAGAGAGGCTAAATGGGTGGTTCTGTATGCTTTGGTATTTACAGAAATAAAGGATAATCTTAATAAAGATACATTTCTATGCAGGCTTCACGGGGTAAATGTTGAAATGTTTTCACGAGTGGCAGTCTTAAATGGGAGGACACAGTTTCAAGAAAAGGTGCCTATCATTTAAAATCAAGATGTGTAGAAAATTTCTTCTCGTAGATAATAGTGAATGCCTCAAATTCCCAGCTCCAGAGAGTTGTGGTAACGAGCTCATTAGAAGTAGTTAAAGTTAATACATTTTTGAAAGATCAGGGGATGAGGGCTATAGGAATCTGGCACAGAAGAAGATGTGAGTTCTGGTATCGATCAGCCATGATCATGTTAAATGATGGGACAGACTTGAGGGGCGAGATGGCCAACTCCTGCTCCTGTTTTCTCATGTTTTATCAGTTTAAATTAGAGGTGTTGGGAGAATTAAGAAACCGGTGCCACAGGTCAGAACACATGTTCCAGATGTTAATCTAACACTCTTAAGTAATGGGTCAGCGATTATGTGCTTGGACTGAACTAGTACCTCGGAGAGAGGATTTCACAGAAACGTTAACAGATTCGGTGTTTGCATAGCGAGTTTCTTAGTGCTACCTGTGTAGTTGTTTTATGAAATGTGACCAGTAGTTTTCTATTTGCCAACTAGTGTACGTATCTTACTGGCAGATACTTCAACATATTTTACTGTTACCTGACAGGAAATGTTATATTACGTCAAAAGATTTGTTCTGCTTGGGAGATTTCAGGCAAACTGTAGTGCTGGTGATTCATTTATGTAGACTGGATTTCTTCTTAGATAATTATGTTGCAAATATTTTGGCCAATAGAGTCAAAGGTAGGTTCCAAGCTCAGTTTATCTCGAGGGTTGCATAGAGAGGAGTGGGAGGATTTGCAATTTGCAAAGGATGGAGTGGGTTGAAGATGACCAGGAATGTGAATGGAGGTGACTACAGAAAAATCAATGTTGAGGGAAGGGCAGGAGATTGCAAGAGTTTTTTGGAATATGATTGTTGGGACAGGGTGCTTAATTTGGTGGAGATAATGGGTGTGTCATAAGATTTATAGTGTTGGCCTGGAGGTAATTTACATTCATGTGATACATTCCTGTGACAATAAGTATTTTCAATGCATTATTGAAAATAGCGCTAATCTCTCCTTTTACCTGCCAGGACCAGGCAGCACCAGGGACTAAATACTGTAAAATGGAGCCATGTGCTCTAATTGTCTGAAGAAGGGTCTCAACCCAAAACGTCACCCATTCCTTCTCCCTTGACCCGCTGAGTTACTGCATCTTTTTGTGTCTATCTTCTCCTTAAAATTTCACTGATTGCCGCATCTGTGAGTCTATTCCCAAAATATCTTCATTGGATTCTAGAAACTGAGATTATCTTTTGAGATTCAACGCTTTTTAGTTCTGGTCAGGATATGTGCAACATTGAGAAGTTATCAGTTTCCCAATTGACTCTGAATTCACAATGAGCCATAATTTAATCACATGCTATTTTTCAAAAACGTCAAAAAAAAATTGGAAACAACAGCAGTATTCATCATTCCTTCCTCCTCGTATTTCTTGCCACAAACTTTGTGCTCTTCCTCGCGTTCATGCTTTTGCTTTTACACGCTCTCTCATCTCTTCCACACATGGAATGCGGTGTGTCTGGATGTAAAATATTATGTTGTCATGTGATCTTAATGAGAGAAAAAAGGAGGGAAGAAACAGTTGGCAAGGAAAGGTAGGTTGAGATGGGAGGGTAGATTATAAGGTCTGAAGGGTCAAAGGATCAAACCTCATCAGTTTGATACTGCTTCAGAACAACAAATCAACCATCTAGACAACAACCATCTTCACAAGCAAACGTGAATGCCTATTCTTAACATTTAATGGCATTATCATCATTGAATCTCCCACCATTACTACAAACAATTATCGAGCAGCTTGGCACCATGCAAGAGAGCCACCTGCTGACAGATTAAATTAATATTACAGCAACAGGTTAATTGCGCATTTAACTTTCATTAGTGGATTCTGAGGAAGTTGCTGTAATATAGTATGTGCTGTCATTGGCATTTCCTCAACATCAATTTGGATGTTTTTATATTTAGATACTTTTTAATAATCAATGTGCAGCAATTTTTGAGAAGAGTAAAACCAATTTTTAAGCAAAGACTGAAGAAATTAACATGTGGGATTTTGATTTGTGTTGTTAAATCGAATTTTCTATGACTACTATTAATTTATAGTGAGTCCTTAAACCAGTTTAACATAAAACCATTCATTGTACTTGTACTTTAAGAAGTCTTTTAGGCTAGAGGTTTGAACTTGTGGTTTGGCATTTCTGCCAGTGTGTGTACAGAAACTTTTTTAAAAGGTTCAACTAAGGAAGAAAGTAACAACAGTCCTATAAGGTTTGGAATGTCAAAATGAATTGCCCCAGTCATTTTTGCATTATCATTTACATCATTTTTGTGAATTATCAAGTTTTCTTTTACTATTGTAAATGGCCAGATGACACATTCTTGGTAAACAAAGAGGTGAAAAGTTACTGGGATAGATTGGAATGCACATTTGAGATTATAGTCAGGTTAGCCATGATATTATTAAATGGTACAGCAGAGTCAGGTGGCTGAATGGCTAACTCCTGCCCTAATTCTTATGTTTGCTTCTTCACACAGTAAACCTAAAGTATTTTTATCTATTTAGTATCTCTTGAAGAAGAGAAAGTGGTATGGACCTCAGCAAACAAACCCAAATGTCTAGATTTCCAGGCAGATTTAATTTCAAGTAACTTTATGGACTTCAAAAGAAAAAAATGGACAAAGTATGACAGAACTCTAGAAATTTAGACTGTAAAATAAATAAAAATGATTGATCAATTTTTAATCTGTGAAACAGTTTGAACATTGTCATGTAATTGAATGGTTCACTGTAAATTTATTTTTACTGATATTACATAAAGTTATATGGGAAAATGGTTGAACAGCAGCAGAAGTGGAGAAACACAAATGTGTGTAATATGTTTTGAGGATTCTAGGAAAAAATCCTGGGAAAAAAGATTGATTTCACAAAATCTTTGTACGTTACAGTCATGAGCAGCGGAAAGTTTGTCTCCTTCAACAATTTTTAGATTCTGTTGGAACAAAACAAAATGGAAATTGAGAGTGTGAATTTTACTGGAAAATTGTCAGCTTCTGTATAAAATATTGAAAATAACTATTTTCATGTTTGTTTCCGCAGCTTGGTATGGAGGATGAAGATGTGGTTGAAGTTTATCAGGAACAGACAGGAGGATGGTTGAGAGCCTAACTACTTGTCACTGTATAAGAATCTCGGTCATCTGTATAATTTCTTTATTGTTTCTTGTTAGCTGTAATCACTGATTTTGTATAAAAAAGAAAAAAAATCAAACAACTTTCTTTCATATAGTTTGTACAACATGTTGATGCCCAGCTTGAAGTTCTTATTTTCAGAATATTCTGTAACACAACCAATTCCGTATATTTAGCATAAATGGCAAAGTGCCATCTAAGATTTTTTTAAATAGAAACTTGTGATTTGAGTACCTTGGCTTTATAAATTCATATTTTTCATTGCATAAATAAGAACCATTTTGGATTCGCTTTTTTTCAAATTGTAGGAATAAATGGATTTAAGATTGTTGTATAAAATTTTCTTGCGTTTAAAGGCATATTTTAAAACATACATTCCCAATTATATTTGAAATTGTAAGACAAGAGCAAAAATTATCTTGTTAAACATCTGTTTTTTGCTCATTTTTGGCCAGACAAAATGTTGACAATTCTTGTTCCAACACTAATAGCAAGTGTGGAAAAAAGGAACAAAAACGCTGTATCATGTTTTAGGAGGGTGTGAACTCACAAGCTGTTTTAAGGAGTACAAGAGCAGTAATCATGCCACAACACTGCATTTATATTGCATGTAAAAATTATTGTGAAAAGCAGAATGGTGCAAGACCAATGTTTATCCTTGTGCTTTCTGATGGTTAAACTCTTTAAACATTTTTATATTATAATTAAATGTTTCTGGAGCATTGAAAATCTACAGTTAGTTCTGCACAAGGATATTTCCTTCACTTTCAATCACTTTGTATAATAGGCCGAAAATCCTTTGAACTAATGGTTCAAGGCAAACAGACTTTGGCAAACATTATGGCAAACAAACTTTACTGCCACACTCAACTTTTCAACAACATTCAGTCAGTGAAGGGTTACATAGAGATTACCTGTAGAAAACAGTGGCAGGAAACAATTCAGATTTGTTAGGTCTTGTTCATTGTAGATATCAATTGATCTAGTTAAACCTCAAGAGAAAATTTATTTTAAGGGATACTTCCTAATTTACTTGCAATCAATAACTCCTTACTTTTTATGGTATAACTGATGGTAGTTGCAACTTGGGGGAAACAAAATAAATTGTGTGTATTTTATATGTGTTTGTGGTTTATGATCACTTCTTATACATTGGAATGAAACGGTGCTGAGAATCTATTGAGAGAACAGATATTAAAAGATGTAAATGGATTTGTGACAAAAATAAAGGTTTTCAGACGACAGCATTTGCCATTATAGCAATTCCAGCATAATCAAGCAAAAGTGTGTAGATTACACTGTATCAACAGTACATGATTTAGAGAACAATTGTAGTTTAAAAAAATAACCTGAATAATACTTTTAACCATTTAATCCAAGCCAATAGGCTGCCCAATTTTTGTGTTTCCTTTCACAACATTTCCAAATTTCTTATACAGATCTTAAAAAGATATGAATGAGGATTGTTCAACTTTGTACATAATCTTACATTAAAATGCTGAATAAAAACATGTTGAGGAAATAAGTGACAAGAACACTTACTGAGAAAATGTTAGCTTTTTGTTGTGTGTTTTACAACAACCTCACAATGAAACCTGCAAGTTATATTTCAATTTTATATATTTTTTCTGTGTTTATGACTGTGGCAACTTAATACTTTTGCATCTAAGGCACATTCTTATTGAGCCCTGACTGCTGGGTTTTAAATCTAGGTATATTAAGAAACAAATTTGATACAACCTCAATCTAGGCTATTGAGTACCAGGTCCAATGGAACATTTTCCATAATGTTGAAATGCAGTCACCAAAATCATATGTATTTTGCATATGTCCCAATTATAGTTCTAAGTCCCCAATACTAACATCTCATGTCCGATAATCCTCCATGATTGTGTATTTACTGAGTTTTGGCCCTTTGTCCAACAAATCCACCATTGGCATCTATTCCGTCATCTGTGCCACAAATTTCAGGCTTTCCTCCTGCTTTCTCTCTCCATCTCAGGTATCTTTAAAATCTTGCTGACCAGGTTTTTGTTCACCTCTTCTTTTATTGTGTGTGCCTTGGTATCAAATTATGATTTGATAAAGCTCCTTTAGAATATTTTACTTTGTTGAAGTTGTTATATCAATGCAATTTTCTGTTGAAAATACATGGCTTGCTTTTTATTGCTAGCTTTGGGCTGTTGACTTTGCTCAACAAGGCACGTTACTCTAAGTAACAAGGAAGCAAACCCTTTTCCTGCCATTGCTGCAACTCGTATAGGCAAAATGTGACAAATTCTATTCTTTGGCAAATCCTCCCATTCTCCAACTGACGTATGTAAAGATTAATTATACAATAAATGCTGTGATGGTACTTTGCTTATTTCACAAACATTTTATTTAATTCAATGAAAATATGCTTTTGATTGAAAAAATAGACACAAAATGCTGGAGTAATTCAGCGTGTTGGGCAGCATCCCTGGTGACATTTCAGGTCGGGACCCTTCCTTAGACCTTTTGATAGTACTTTGATTAGTGGAACCAAACTGTTTCATACCCATCAAGTAAATTATGAAAATAGCAAATTAGTTCTCAGAGGATGTGTCAAAATTAAACATTATATAAAGGATTTTCATTCCCATTAAGTATATTTGTGACTTACCGGTAATTTTTAAAGATAGGCATTTATATGGGGTTTTAATAAATGTGATCTTTCTCAGCATCTGAACTTAAATGCATCTGTAGAGATGTTGAAGATCCTGCCTGACCTTGGCAGGTTGTGGAGAAGATGGTCCTCCAGTGAGGTGGTCTAGAATCAGTTGCCACTATTTAAGAACAAAATGTGGACCTTTGACATTTAAGTTGTGGCAACAATTTTTCCTCAGACTTGTGAGGCTTTGGACCTTTGTTTCATGATTCATATATTTATGTCTTAAATAGTTGTCTCTGGATTCATTATATTTTGCTCCTTTAGAAGTAGTCTTAGAGAACTCAAAGCCTGATCATGCTATCATCTGGGGGGAAAAAAATCCATGTAACAAGGGATTGTATTCAGAAATCAAACTTCTTCCAGGAAATGCTTTTGAATGAAATGCATAATAAGATGGTCAATATTTGTGAAGTTAATCAAGTTAAGTGCGATGTTGCAACACCACATTTTGGACTTTGGATATGCATTTTTGAAAGCTTTGTCCTTTCACACACTTAACCAAGTTGCCCATGTTCACAAATACCATATATTTTGTAAAGAAACCTTCCAATTACAGGAAATAAAAATGGGCATTTACCCAAAAGGATAAAAAAATATGCACTAAATTGATACCGCACAAATTAGATAGGAGGAATGTAATTTTCCTTAAAACATTTAAAGAACTTTTGAATTGGAGAGATGCCATCTTGCTGAAGAAGTAGAAGCCTATGGTATAAAGTAAAGGGTAATTGCTATGTAAACTGCCAGCTAGCACTCATGAAACATGCACTCATGTTGTTACTTCTCATCTTCCCATCTCCACCCCTTTCTGTTTTCTGTAGAGACTGTTCCCTCCACAACTCTCTGGTCAACTCGGCCCTTCCGACCCAAACCACCCCATCCCCAGGTACTTTCCCCTGCAACCGCAGGAGATGCAACACCTGTCCCTTTACCTCGCCCCTCGACTCCATCCAAGGACCCCGACAGTCTTTTCAGGTGAGGCAGAGGTTCACTTGCACCTCCTCCAACCTCATCTACTGTATCCGCTGTTCCACGTGTCAACTTCTGTACATCAGCGAGACCAAGCGCAGGCTCGGCGGTCGTATTGCTGAACACCTCCACTCAGTCTGCCTGAACCTACCTGATCTCCCAGTTGCCCAGCACATAAACTCCCATTCCCAATCTGACCTTTCTGTCCTGGGCGTCCTCCATTGTCAGAGTGAGACCCAGCGCAAATTGGAGGAACAGCACCTCATATTTCGCTTGGATAGCAACCCCGGCGGTATGAACATTGACTTCTCTAACTTCAAACAGCCCTTGCTTTCCCTATCTCTCCATCCCTCCCCCTTCTCCCACCAGTTTTATTGTCTCCGACTACATTCTATCTCTTCCACCCACTCCCCTGACATCAGTCTGAAGAAGGGTCTCGACCCGAAACGTCGGCCATTCCTTCTCTCCAGAGATGCTGCCTCACCCGCTGAGTTACTCCAGCATTTTGTGTCTACCTGTGTTGCTGTCGCATGGGCCTGTCCCTATTACAATATTTTTTTCGGCGACTTGCTGCCACCCGACACGTTGAAAATCCAGCGGCGACCAGAACAAGGTACGACTCTTTGGGCGACTACTCATGACCATTCAGGCTTCACCCCGCGGATATGTCGCCAGGGTGTCACCTGTATGGTTGTGAGTAGTCTCCTCTGGTCGCTGCTGAATTTTCAACATGTTGAAAATATTCGGCAACCTATGACGGGTGCCGGCAGTCGCCAAAAAAGTCGCGTAAGTGGGACAGGCCCATCACTGAGTGGTGGGTTGTCCCACATAGGCGACTTTTTAGGCGACTGCAGGAGACTATGCAGTCGCCACATGCAGTCGCCACATGCCGGGGAGTCGCCTTCATGTTTGTGATGAGTTCCCGCATTCTGGGAACTAGTCGCGGCCTCATTATGTTCGCCGCAAATTTTTCAACATGTTGAAAACAAGATGTGGCCCTTTGCATTACCACCCTGAGAAAAGTTCCTAGCTGTCTACCCTATCTATGCCTCATATACACTTCTGTCGTCGCCCCTCAACCTCCGATGTTCCAGAAGAAAAAAAAATCAAGTTTGTTCAAACTCTTCCTTCCAGCTAATACCTACTAATACAAGCAATATTCTAGTAAATCTCTTCCGCACCATCTCCAAAGCCTCCACATCCTTTATATACTGATGTCATTTAATGACCATAACAACCATAACGTACGCCTTTGTTACCACTCCATGTACTTGTGTTGCTAGTTTCAGGGAGCCAGGTACTTGGATCCCAAGTTTCCTCTGTACATCAATGCTGTTAAAGGTTAGTTAAAGTATTAACTATACTTTCCCCTTGCATTTAACCTACTGAAGTACAACTCACACTTGCTCGGGTGAAATTCCATCTGACATTTCTCTGCCCATAACTGTAACTGATCTATATCAGGCTGTATCCTTCAACAGCCTTCCTCATTCAATTCCACCAATTTTGGTGCAATCTTCAAACTTACCAACCAATATATATACTTGTGTGTGTATATATATCACAAATAATAAAGGTCCTGGCATCGATTCCCATGGTCCCAGAATAAAAACCTTCCACATCTGTCTTCAATGGGTAAGCCAGTTGCGAATCCAAACTACCAAGTCACTGTATCCTGTGCTTCTGGATCAGCCTACCAAGAGGGATTTCATTAAATCCATGTAAACATCATCCCCCTGGCCCACCCTCATCAAACACTTTTATTACCTCAAAAAGCTCAATCAAGTTAGTAACATGACTTGCTGTGGACAAAACCATGCCAACTCCCCAAATATCTCAATTCTCTTCCAAAGTAAATACTATCCTAAAGAATCCTCTCCAATTTCCCAACCACTGATGTAAGGCTCACTGATATATAATTTCCTAGATTACCTCTACTTCCCTTCTTAAACAAAGGAACAACAAAGTATATTCACTAGGATGTTACCTGTGGCCATTGCGGATGCTAGGCGTCTTCGTCAAAACCCCTGCAATCTCCAATCTTGGTTCTCAATAACTTGCACTAGATCCTGTCAGGTCCTGGCATTTATCCACAGAAATATTTTTCAAGAGACTCACCACCACCTCCTTGATCTCAAACTGCAATAGCATATTAGCATACCCCACACTGAGCTCATTATTCTCCATGACCTTGGTGAATACAGATGCAAAGTAGTTCTTTAGTGTAGATCAAACAGTATTGCTGATTTGATCCGTGTCCGGTTTTGCTGCTGATGACCTGATCCATAATCCGTCAGGTTTTCCACACCACCACCACCATCTTGTGGCATGCGGACAGCCATGATGCTTTTTAGTTTTACCTTGCGATTCGGAGCCTACAGTCTTCATTTAGATGTTCTCTGTATGTATTGAAATTAAAGTACTAGTTATATATAATGACTCTGTATCATAAGTACTTTGTACATGGTGTCAGAAGTGGGATCACGTTACTTGGCTAAGAGAGAGAAATGCCCTGCCTTTGGTCAAGTTTGCCATCGGTGTAAGAGGCAAAACCATTTCTGGAGATGTTGCAGAACCCGACTTAACAGAGAGCAGACAAAGCAGCCAATAAATTTGCTGCAGGCTGAGCCACTGTTCGATTTGTCCAATAGCAGCATGGACGAGAGGCCAAAGGCCCATGGAATCGTTCTGCAGGCATATTTTATTATCACACAAAATGTGCAAAATAGTGAACCAATTGCCACCGTAACGGTAAACAATAAAGTGATCGCGATGAAAATCGACACTGGAGCGAATTGCAATGTTCTGTCTAGGGAACAGTTCAATTGGCTGAGGAACGCAGAGCCATTAAAACCCACCAATGTTACTCTTCTCGTGAGGTCAATACGGTCGGTATTGTGAAGCTGCAGTGCCACCTAGGATATCAACCATACAGGTTGCGATTCTATGTCGTTGACCACAATGCTATTCCACTTTTAGGCTAGGATGCCTGCAAAGATATGGGGCTGGTTACCTTCAGCAAGACTATGCATCAACTAATTGGATTCTACACAGTGTATTCCCATGGTTTACCACAATCTTCACTGAAGAACTTGTCAAGCTACCAATAACTTACTCTGTCTTTAGACCCGGAGGTGCGTCCTGTGGTTCGTCCTGCTCAGCATGTACCTATTGCCATGACAGACCGGGTCAAAGCCGAATCGGACAGCGACTCATGTCCAGACAGACCAGGGCTACTCTTCCAGTCTTGAAGCAGATGCTCCAGCCACAAGTCTGCGAGCCCGAGGTGGTTTGGGCGCGTCTGCAGTGTAAAAAACTGACACAGAAGGCGTACTACGACCGTTCTAATTGTCCTCTTCAACCATTGTCGAAGGGCCAGGTGGTCCGTCTCCAAACCCAGAAGGAGTATGACCATATGAGTCTGGTCAAGGAGGTGTGTCCGGAACCAAGGTCTTATTTGATTCAATCTGGCGGAGGTCTATACAGACGAGACCGACAACATATTCTGCCAGTAAATGAGTCGGTGCCATTCAGGCAGGTTCAGTATGATTATGCAGATGACCCAGAAGATGTGTTATGGAAAGAGGATGGAAATGACTATCTGAATGAGGGACATGTGACAGCAGACGGTGAGCAGTTCTACGATCAGAACTTTGTAACTGTATCTGTAAAAGGACTGCCAATGGGGCTGGTGCCGATGACGAAGACCCTTGTAAACCCTGTCGACAAATCCCCTGCGAAACCTGTGCTGGTTGAATCATCGCCTGCTAAGAAACTCCTGATGGAGGCCGTGCCTGGGGCGACATCTGTGAGGGGCACGGCTGAAGGCCTGTACCGTACGCATGCAGGATGGGTCAGCAAGCCTGTGGCTCGATACGGGAATTATGTCTAGCTGCAGATCTTGGACTCTAACTTTAACCGACGTTACTTATATTACTTGCAGTATATCCTCCATTGCTTTACTGTAGATGATAGTTATTTTTTATAGCTTTATATACATATTACTCCTGCATGCTTTATGTTTGCCCTTTGGGCAAAAGCCCAAGAAGGGGGATGTAGATCAAACAATATTGCTGATTTGATCCGTGTCTGGTTTTGCTGCTGATGACCTGATGCATAATCCATATCAGGTTTTCCACACCACCACCACCTTGTGGCATGTGGACAGCCATGATGATTTTTAGTTTTACCTTGCGATTCGGAGCCTACAGTACTCATTTCGATGGTCTCTGTATCTATTCAAATTAAAGTACTTGTTATGATATATAATGACTCTGTATCATGTACTTTGTACATTTATAACCATATAACCATATAACAATTACAGCACGGAAATTACATCTCGGCCCTTCTAGTCCGTGCCGAACACTTACTCACACTCACACATCTGAAGAAGGGTTTCGGCCCGAAACGTTACCTATTTCCTTCGCTCCATAGATGCTGCTGCACCCGCTGAGTTTCTCCAGCATTTTTGTGTACCTTCGATTTTCCAGCATCTGCAGTTCCTTCTTTAACACTTACTCACACCTAGTCCCATCTACCTGCACTCAGACCATAACCCTCCATTCCTTTCCCGTCCATATACCTATCCAATTTATTTTTAAATGATAAAAACGAACCTGCCTTCACCACTTCCTCTGGAAGCTCATTCCACACAGCTACCACTCTCTGAGTAAAGAAGTTCCCCCTCATGTTGCCCCTAAACTTTTGTCCCTTAATTCTCAAATCATGTCCTCTTGTTTCAATCTTCCCTACTCTCAATGGAAAAAGCTTATCCACGTCAACTCTGTCTATCCCTCTCATAATTTTAAAGACCTCTATCGTCCCCCCTTAACCTTCTGCGCTTCAAAGAATAAAGACCTATCTTGCTCAACCTTTCTCTGTAACTTAGTACTGAAACCCAGGCAACATTCTAGTAAATCTCCTCTATACTCTCTCTATTTTGTTGACATCTTTCCTATAATTTGGCGACCAGAATTGTACACCATATTCCAGAATTGGCCTCACCAATGCCTTGTACAATTTTAACATTACATCCCAACTTCTATACTCAATGCTCTGATTTATAAAGGCCAGCACACCAAAAGCTTTCTTTACCACCCTATCTACATGAGATTCCACCTTCAGGGAACTATGCACAGTTATTCCTAGATCCCTCTGTTCAACTGCATTCCTCAATTCGCTACCATTTACCATTTACCATTTAGTACCTCACCTGCATCCTCTGATTCAAAGCATATCTTCTCTCCTTGGGGGTTCCAACTTGCTAACTTTGTCCCATTTGACAGTGGATATTTTGGGTAGTCTAGGCATGTAGCTGCAGTGCATTTAGTACATGGTACAACCTGCAGCTGTGGTATATTGATGACAAAGAGAATTGATTATTCATGGTGGTGAATGGGATATGAATTAAAAATGTTGCTTAGTTGCAGATGGTGTCAAATTTCTCGTATTGTTGGAGATGCTCCAATTCATGTAATTGGAGAGTGTTTTGTCACATTCCTGACTTGTGGTATGCAGCTAGTACAAAAGAGTTTCTGGAAGCTAGGAGGTGTGTCACTCATCATAGCATACCCAACCTGACTTGTTTTTAGAGCCACGGTATTTGTGTGGTTAGTAGAGATGATTGTCAATGGTGACCTCCCTGCATCCAAATCTTTCTCAAGATAATGATAGGACTTTAATATTGATGATGCTTATAAATGGTAAGCGTGGGTGATTTTTCTTTTGTTGGAGAAGGAACCATTGCCTGGTATCAGCAATGAATGTTATATGCCACTGAACAACCCATGATTGAATGTTCTCCGGTCTTGCTACATGCAGGCATCGATTGTTTCAAGTACATATTATCAGTGGAAGCCTCCCACTGTGGACATGGTGAAAGGAAGATGATTGATGAAGCATAAAGGATATTTGTGCCCAGGGGTACACAAAAATGCTGGAGAAACTCAGCGGGTGCAGCAGCATCTATGGAGCGAAGGAAATAGGCAACGTTTCGGGCCGAAACCCTTCTTCAGACTGATAGGGGGTGGGGAGAAGAAAGGAAAAAAGGAAAAAGGCGGAGGAGGAGCCCGAGGGCTGGGGGAGGGGAGGAGACAACCAGATGGCTGATGAAGGGGAGGGGACAGCAAGGGCTAGCAGAATTGGGGAATGCCCTGAAGAACATCTAGCAATATCCTGGGACTGAGATGTTGATTTCCAACAGTCACCATCATCCTTCTTTGTGAAGGATGACTACCACTCATGGAGGGGTTTCCCCCTGGTGATACACAGGCTGTTTGCTCACCATCCTGTCTGAATCCAGAAGTGACGAGAGTTGAACTTGAGATTTTTAATCATTTGTCCAGATCGCCAACTATTTTGTGATAAGTATAAACCACACTAAATTCGACATCAGCATAGAACAGCACAGCACAGGAACAGGCTCTTTGGTCCACAATATCCATGCCGAACATGATGCCGAGTTAAACTAATCTCCTCTACCTGCATGCCATTCACATCCCCCAACTCCCTGCTTATCCATGTGCCTTATCTAAAAGCCTATCCAGGTGCATTCCAGGCATCTACCACTCTCTGTGTAAAAAAACAACGCCCCATACATCTTTAAACTTCGCCCCTGTTGTCTTTTATATTTCCAACCTGGGAAAAGGCTTCTGCTTGTCTACCTTATCTATACCTTGTAATTTTACATACTTTGAGAGGGTGGTCATGGCACACATTGATTCCAGCCTACCAAACAACCTTAATCCATTGCATTTTGCTTACCGCCACAATAGGCCCACGGCTGTTGCCATCTCTTGATCATCTCTACACGCATCGCTGGAACACCTGGATAAGAGGGACATCTATGTCAGACTTCTATTCATAGACTACAGGTCTGTTTTCAACTCCATTATCCCAACCAAGCTCATCTCTAAACATGTGGAACTTGCAATCCCCTCTACAAATGGACCTCGACTTCCAGAACATCTGACATTTCTCCACCAATTTCTGTAGCTGATCTACATCCCGCTGTGTACTTTGACAATCCTCCTCACTGTCTGCAATTCCATCAATTTTGGTGTCATGAGCAAACTTACTA